>JANAVB010028125.1:0-80533 GCA_029216955.1 Iris pallida
TCAAATCTTGTCGCACAAAATGTTGGAAAATATGTGGACCTCGTAGAGCAGTTTTGCTAAAAACTATAGCAGTTTCTTGAAAACTTGCGTCGGATAAGAAACTTTGTATTCAGGGATGCCTTCATTATTTCCAATAAGATTATCCTATAATAGATTGCTTCGTCCAAAGGAAGCTTAAGCCGGTCACCAGGTAGTCTTAAGAGAAACTTTCCTGACTATTAAAGAAGAAAGAATCGATTCTAAGTACCACAATTGAACACTTTAAATAGCATAAGAAAATAGAGCAAGTATAAGCACACGGATGATCAATCTCAATGGCAGCAACCGGATGATTTGGAAACCTCGTCCGGTTCCGTCACGTCAGGACAACATATAATAAATCTCTCTTGGCACAAACAATGTTCTCCATTTCTACACATAATTGGACCTTTTGTGCTTGACCCTAAACTAATGCCCTCGATTATATGCATCTATTAATATATCTTAGGATTTGTCCTTAGTCTTAGTCCTTCTTGTCCTCTTAGCTTAGCTCCTACTTAATTTATCAATGACATGATTAGGTTGGTGGTGAGGGAAAAGCCAACGAAAGGCATGGTGAATAGGGAATCAAAAGTAGACAATACAAAGGGGGCATGACCAAGTGGAGCCTTACTTTAATTGTATCTTTAGAAAAACTTGATCCCTAATCATGTTCATGGATTTAGAAAAGCGAAACTTGTGCTGTGGCACTGTTCTTGATAAGGTTCTAGGCATTCGTACGTTTTGTGATTATTAAACATGATCAAAGGCTGGTTTAGCACGTGATCTAGGCGTGTCGTGCTTAATTTCTTAGGGTCTGCTTGTCAATTGTTGGGATAGCAGCAAATGATGGTTAACTTTTGGGCTTATACGGAAAAGTCCATATTGCCTAACTAGTAGGAGATTGTCAAGGCCTTCTAGCTCTAGCATTTGTATGTAGAACGGTGGTTGAAGATTGCCTATTCATCGTTATCGTGACGATTGTGGGAGACTGCTAAAGTCGGAAGTAGTGGCTCATAACTAAAGTTTTCGTGACTAGTTGTCGGCTTGTGGTCAACAATCTATCATGATACCAAGTTTCTAGTTGAAATAACTATGAGGATAGAAGGATCCGTTGGTTAACAAAACTAACAAAAATCAGTACTCTTGAAATTATTTGGAGATCAAAATTTTCAATTTGTTATAACTTATATCTTACCGAGGGTTTATGATGATGATACGATTACTTGTTTAGAAAAATTCACTGAATTTGCACCGAGTTTTGATTTATGTTGAATACAATTGTTTTTTCTCGATTCTTATTTAAGAAATATGTATTTGTGGATAGTTAGAGCCATGATAGCCAATTGAGCTTTAGGATCTTGTATAATATTCAAAATTTATTTAGATCTCCATTTTTATGGTCAGTCCAAGTCAACCATTAGGACGAAGTCCAAATTCTATTATGGACGTACAATATAGATATCTAAATACAAATTTTCAATATTATACGAGACCCTCAAACTAAATAACTCTAATTTATAATCTAGTGTGTAAATTTTTAGTTTATGGCTGAAGGAACTTAAGCTTCAAACTAAATAACCCTAATTTATAATCTAAAGTATAATTTTTTTAGTTTATGGCTGAAAGTAACCTAAGCTTCAGGTTTTGCTTCCTCGACTTACTTTCAGTCATGTGCTTTAGGTAGAATTGGTCATTTTAACAAATAATCTCTGTGAAATGTTTTTTTTTGTTTTTTTTCTTATCATTTTTTATATAGCTTTAGTCGCATTCTCTTAGTAGCCCAAAGGAAATAACTATATATTAGTTGAGTGTACATCGGAATGAAGGCTTCCTAAACATTAGATTCTTGTGATTTTTCAAGTATGTTTGTCGAAAATTTCTATCATATAGGATTAACTCCTCGAATTTGTTTCCTGGTCTACATGTCATTTCTTGACGATTGTCGTCGCAAAGTAGTAGTCTAACAAAATAAGAAAAACCAAGCTAGATTGAATGGAATATGTTGATGCATTTAGGGTTAGGATTAGGGTTTTTGGTTAGGGTTAGGTCTAATATGTAGCATTATGAGATATTAGTATTAGGGTATCTAAATCCATATAGTAATGATGGATGACACTTTTATTTTTGGATAATGCCTAATGACTGATGGACTACTACATCGAAACCTCCGTCTGAGAAGAAACCAAACTCCTTTCGTCTAGGACCGGCCATGAGTTCATGGGAGTCCGAGCGAACTTCCGAAATAGAACTCCTACATAATGTGAACAATAAAAGTAACTAAAATAAAAATAAATATTAAATTATTGTTGTCCAGAGTTAAACTAAGGACCTCTACTGTGCAAATCTATAACCACTTTTGCGTTAAGGATGTCACATTGTACATTCTGGTTTTATTTTAGATACGTCCATATTAATGTTCCTTTAGTCTTTGGGTCCTGAACCGTCATCCAGTCTGTCCTGGACCAGGACAGCTCTTGCTTCTGTCTATATCCTTTACTAGTATAATTACTACACAGACCATGGGAGAACCGCGTGCGTGAACCGAGGACATATGACGGCCTCTGTTTGGTGCGGACCAGGAGACTCAATTTTGATGGGTTCCAGTCCGGACTAATGGAGCCACTATGTGTCTTCCATTCACGCTTGCGGTATCTCTGTCGATATGTGAGGACTTATTGTTATTAGTATATTATCAATGGACCACTCACTCAGTGGGGTTACACTTTTGAATAGGTTGGAGTGGAGAGGGGTTACAAAGGGGCATGTAACGAGAAACTCATTTTCGTTGTAATCCCTTCTAAACACATTTGATGTTGGCCCTTTTAGAAGGCTACAACATAAAAGTGACGAGGAAAGCTACCAATCCGCCTCAACATTAATCACTCGTCAGGAGAGATCTACATCACATTTCTACGGATCTCAACATTTATGGGCAAGTACTACGAAGTCTACTATACTTTGAGGAAGGAAACCATCAACAATGCTCTCTCGATTCTACTTGGACCGTAGCTTTTGCGACCAAGATGTGACCATTGGGATTCTGATGTGTCACATCAACCAGGTCCCACGAAGAAGAATTGACCGTCATCGTCCGCCACGTAGTTAAAGGTACGACCACTTTGTATTAGGGGTGAGCATTATTCAGCTTTAGATCGAGAACCGAATCGAATCTTACCGAATAAGATATTCAGTTTGGTTTGGAAAAAAAAATTGACTCGATTTTGATTTTAAAAATAATTTCTTATTCGGTTTTGACTTTCGGTTTCGGTCTAAAATCGAAATCGAATAATATTTCTATAAATATTAAATACCCTCAATTTTATGCATATTTTGTGATTAAAAATGTGTAATTTTGATATATTTTGAAAATTTATGCATGTTTTTTAAAGCTCAACTTTAGTAATTTAACAAATAGTTCAATTTTAGGTCCAACTTTGAATACAAATCTATGTATAAAAGTGATAATTTTTAATATACTTTAACCACATTTCCAATTTTGGAGTCGACCAATTAAACAATAAAAATAACCCAATCAAAGAAACCGAATTGATTATCTGTTTGGTTCGGTTTCTGTTATGACTAATTTCAATTTTAAATTTTTAAATTTTGATTTATTCGATTTTAGTTGAAACCAAACAAACCAAATGCTCACCCCTACTTCATACATGTATGTGATCGACGTGGTGGGCTCCCTTTCCAAGAGGGGTCCAATGCAAATTATTTTCTACAACCTTTAGCCTTGAGGGGGATGTTTGGTTCGAATAAATTGTCGACACAAAAGCATAATGATATTCACGACAAATGTTACTTAACATTAGCCCATTAGTATAACATAGGATGGGTTAACATGATGTGATTAACAACATGCTTAACAAGTAATAGGGGTCTAGGACAAATTTAAAATGGTGTTGTAAATGTTTATTTGTTTGTTTTTGTTTTCTTTCTTGAGCGTCCGGCGTAAACATTCAAGACTTTCATGCTGCATCGAATATATTTTAGGTCCACTGTCCCACTCTCATCTCTGCCTCGAATTCGAACAGATGGGACGAATGCCTCCTATCTCAACTACTTGGACTAATGGTGACTAACGAATGATGCTCCTTGTTAAAATAATAAAAATAAAAATTTCGTAAAAATAACCACTATGGCTTGAACTTATTCCCTTTTACCTGACTATTTTTTTGGGGCCTCTTAAAATGTGTCTCTAAAAAATTTTGGGTCTATTCTGGATTAGGGCCGGTCTGAAGGACCGTTAGGGGGGGGGGGGGGGGGGGGGGGGGGGGGTGCGCGAATAGAGTGCAACAAAAATTTATCCACTTAATTAATAAGCAGCAGTAGTAACCAACGAAAATATTCACCAATTAAAAAATATGAAGTGAGTTATCAACTATAAATTATCAAGCAATAAAGCATATATATATATGGAAAGTAAATAGAGTTGAGAAGAGCAAACGCAAATACCAAGGTTTATACTGGTTTTTCTCTGAGAGAACTAGTCAAGTCTCGAGAACTCTAACTCGATGTTAATCCATTATTGAAATAGCAGTTACACCACGTGCATGCTTTGATCAGGACAGGTCGACTTCTTACAACTACAAGCTTTGATCCGAAGGCTTGTCGACTTCAACAACCACAAGCTTTTGATACGAAAAGCTTGTCGACTTCAAAGAACAAGTATAATGACAACACTTGAAAATCTAAGCTTTACAACTTGTTGACTTTTAAAATTGGAACCGCATTGGCACTGTAGTGCCCCGTCCCGCTCAGTCAATCGGAGAAAACGAAATGCCGACGGCGTTCGGACTTAGCCATGCAACGGCCTGTTCGAAGTTCCGCTCGGTCGAGGCGACTCCTCGCTCATATGGGTAGCTTCGGTGAACTTGCCTCAGCTTGACCTTCACACTAATAAAACGAAAGTTTTTAATGCACGAGTAGGCTTGATAATAAAAGAGACGAATCCACATAGCTAAGGGAATAATCCCAAGTCAGGTCAAACTGAGTTAGAATATGGAAAGGTCCTACGGTCGACTTAGAAATATTGCACGATGGCTTTCAAAATGGCACTCGGTCCTTCGTCCCGTGGCTTGGGAGAAGGAAAGTTGGTCTTCGCCACAAAGCTATGAATTAGCCTAAGTCATAGGCGTCGCCCGCATAAATGCTTGATAAAGCATGCACATTCCACGTCTACGGCTTGGCATAGCATTTGCTCGTCCCACAGGTTAAGTTGCATCGCACGGCTTGTGGTATAAGTTTAGGCACCAAAAAACTTGGTTGTTCAAAGTCGAACGCATGCACGACATGTTTCCACGGTATAAGGCTTGACAGCCTTTGCTCATAAAGTTGTTGCACGATTTAGTTAGAAAAAATTATGTTAGGCTACCGAAGCAGTAGCAAGCATGGTCCCACGATTTCTACGGCTGGGTATAGCCACAAAGTTCTACGGTCTCAAAGCTCTCATATGGAGTATAAGTTGGGCGGTAGTGTCACATAAAGTTCAAGTTGGCTTAAGGCACGATGTCACGGACTAGTATTTTATTGCACGAACCTTGGTTGATTCAATTGAGTTTGGAAAAAGGGCTATTAAATAAGGTTCCTGAGTTGAGTAAAAATAATAGGACAATATGGAAGAATACTCGGACCATGGGTCGTCGAGGCGGTCTCAAATGCTAGAAGTCTTGAATTTAGTCTTGAAGAGATGGTAACACTAGAAAAAGAATGACTGTGTAAGACGTTAGTTAGAGTCAAGTCTTGCATGGTCATTTGGACAACTTGTCGACAAGGGCGATTGTTTCCTCGAAATGACAACTTGGGGCCACAGGATCGTTCCGGCCTAGGAGGAACAGTATAGCTAATGCTGCAGGCAATCCGGTATTCGATGGACGATAATTGGGGCTCGCTACTTGCTTTGGTCGGGCCATCCTATACCTAGCTATGTCAGGATATGGCTTGTGATGCCAGTGACCTTTCATATAGATGAGTCGGCATAATAGCGACGATTTGTGTGTATGCCTTTGGATTGAGTCGAGTATTATGTGCACGTATCAATAAGTCGAGTTGAATTTGTGCACGATCAGAACACAATGTTTGGGCCTAAGATTTGGCTACGTAGACACGTGCTTCGGCACGAGATGTGGCGTCTAGTATTAAGTTGTTGGCATAGATTTGTATAAGTTGGATTTGAGTCGTTAAGAGTTAAGTCAAGAAGGGCCGTAGGGCAGTCGGGTTAAGTCATGTTGAGTTGCGAGGTACGACACCGATATGTTGAGGTACGACCACGCTGTCATGGCACAAGTATAGACAAGACTAAGTGGGGAAGTACAGTCTCGATTATATTGAAGCACGAATAGAGTTTATGGCACGACCAAGTTGCTGCGATCCAAATATGTGCCGAAAGGCAAGCACGAGTCGATAAGTTGACGTCGTTGACACGAGATTGGTTTAAAGGCAAGGTATAAGTAAATTGTTGGTACAAGGCACGATGATGGTCTGAAGACACTAAATAGGCCAAGAGTTTGTCTTAAAATCGATCCTAAGACAAGAATAGAAGACAATCATAAAGGGATTATGCTGCACAAAGTAAATGAACGTATTGATTTTGAATGGGTAGGAAAGGAGCTCATCCTACTAGTACAGTTGAGTACTGACACCCACAAAGTTTTCATGTGCAGGAACAGGTAGAAGCTCGTTGGCGTGCAGCTCGCTTGGATGCATCGGGACATAGAGTTTCTTGGCTTTCAAGGCATACGGCCGCTTGGAGTCTGGACTTACATGGGACATAATGTATGGACATCGCCTATCTGTAGCATCCGCTGGCTCGTCAAGCTTTGTATTGAAAAATGAGAGAGAGCAGAGTGACTTGTATTGTGAGAAGGTGAGCTTGAGTGATTGTAATTTTGGCCTCGTGCCCACCTATGTAATTCTTGTTTCAATATCAACAAAGAGCTATTTGTTTGACTTATGTTTTGTTTCAAGTTTCCGCTGGATTATCAATATTTTTGTTTGGACTTCTGTGCGACGAACCTGTCGCTTAGCCTGCAATCGACCGTTATGTAACCCGCCTTGCATGAGCAAAATCTAGGCTCACGCGACATCACGCCTTAGCGAGGACGATCGGTCCTACGGGACCGGGGCGTGACATAATGGTATCAGAGCACGACTTTACGTCCTTGGACTTTCGATTGAATTCTTTAACTCTCGATTTTGTTCCGCAAACTCTGATGTTGTCTCCGCAATTCGATATCGATGGTGTGCTTTCTCTCAAATGGACCACGGAATGTCCATACGATAAGTCTATATATTTTGCAAATCGTATGAGAATAGTTTTTGACAAAAACAAGTTGGTTCACGTAAAAAGCACGATTGGCTAAGTCGGGCTGGATATATACACCAAGAGTTGTGTCGACCTTAGAAGATTTATGTGCAGGATACGAATCGTCTCGAAATGAGAATGAGTTTGACTTGACTTATAGAATACGGGATGTCTATCTATAGGGGTGCTATCGAACGACGATGTTATCATCGATGCGATACAGATGAGCGTGCTTGAAATTTGAGGAATAATTCGAACGAAGATTCAAAGTAATCGATTGTGAATTAAATGATAAGCTTTAAGAATTTGTCGAATAACTTCATCCCTGAGTGGTGTATGGGATAGCCTCGGGGATGTCTATCGATTGAGGATATGGGTACCAACGAGTCTATCAGCAAGCGACGAGTACACAAAGCCTTAGAAAGAGTGTTTCAAAGTTAGTCATGACTTGACAGCTAGTATGAAATTGATTTGAACGAATTAGAAACGGCGCGCACGAGATTGGGATTGTGCAAGTATGAAATGCTAGAATAATTGAGTAGGCAATTTGAATCGAGGAAAAGTTAACATGTATAAATGGATGACTCGATCGAGGAAATTGATATGAATCGTATACAAAAAGTTAGCACGATCGGATGATAGCATGCACAAAAATAATTTAAATATTTGAGAATGACTCTAAGGATTGTAATAGATGTTGCTCGATGATTGAGTTTTCATGGATCAGTGCGTTTTGAGGAATATGTTGCTCGATGACTTAAAATAGTCGGATGAGTACACGTGATTTTGGTTGTGAATAAATTGAACATGTAGCCAGTTCGAGGGATAATGACCGAATTTGATCTTGAATATTGAGGAGATTATCCATTTCGGACAATAGCATTAGTCGTACGACTCGGAATTCGTTGCCAATGAAGATCATCAGGTTACGCATATCATCGATGGTATTGAGCGTATCAAAGATCGATATGCGATAACTCGGGTACTCAGAGTCAGAAAATGACGATCGTGTGAAATGTTATTATTCGATGGATACTATGCTTGGGGATTTTAATTGAAAGAAATATTTGGATATAAAGAAAGTATCTTGATTTCTTCGACGATAGCCACAATGTCGACGTTCTTGTCTTGCGCGAGTGTAACTCCCCTCGTACGCGTACTTCAGATTTATGATCGTTCCACGTGAGCGTTGACATAGTAATTCTTATCGCGGGAAGGATCGAACTCGAGGACGTGGCAATTTGGATTGCTTCGACTTGTGGTTTGATGCGAAGGTGAATTCGAGGATTGTTCAGATTGGTGATTGATGATTAAGTAAACGTGAGGATTGAGTAGATCCAATATGCGTATCGAGAATGAATCAGTATAGACTCAAAGCAAGAGTTACGTCCCGATGAGGATGATTATTCCACGAGAGCGTTGCATAGTGATTTTATGCCACTGTGGATAATCGGACTCACGTGAGATTGTGACGTGTTAAGCTAGACGACCTGGTGATCGAATACGTGAATTGTGATAAATGACTTAGGGATTATGGAATGAGAATTATGGTTTAGCGATAAATTGTATCGTAGCGTGTTTGACTTAGGAAGAATAGATAGGTGGATTTTATCAAACGTGTTCGAGGAGATAGACTATGCAAATTGCTTGTTGGACGAGTGATATTGATATGTCATAGAATCGGTTGAACAAAACTTATCATATTATGGCTTTGCTGAATGACTCGAACCCCTTGGACTAAGTGTTGCGAGTGCGAATAGGAGGAATCTATGCTCGAAGTTTAGAAATGAGTGATATGAGCTTGGGTAAAAATCTTGTATTATCAACTTTGGTTTGACCCTAGGATTGGGGTCAGTGTTGGTATCATTGTTTGGAAACTGTGATTCCAATACTGTCAATTGACTTTAGAGGAGAGATGGCCTAGCGATTAGCGAGACGTCCATGTTGCGAGAGTTAGCATCGGTATGAGTGATCTTGAGGATTGATTAGTTTGGATGTTGGTGTTAATGAATGGAATGATTCAAGAGTATGAGAATACCACTCATGAGCCTCGGCTGAAATACATATATTTAGGGACGTCCGAATATGTACACGATCCGACTCGAGTGAAAATAGAGAATTATCTATCACGAGGCTTGGTTGAAATGTATGTATTTTGGAGATGCCTAAAATATGTGCACGATCCAACTAAGTGATACGTTGAATTCAAAGTGAGACTAAAAGAATGGAAGGGTATTGAGGGTTTCAAGGAAAAGATTGAGGGTAGTGCGGTCGTTGCTCGGATTGGAGAAATACATAGGAGTAGTGTATGCAAAAGTTATTGAATGTTGGATAAAGTGATGAGTCGATGAATACGTACTCTGTTAGTTTCGAGGGCAAAACTTTTTCTGAGTGGTGTATGATGTAGTATCCTGTCCCGCTCAGTAATCGGGGGAATCGAAATGCCGACGGTGTTCGGACTTAGTCATACAATGGCCTGCTCGAAGTCCGTTAGGTCGAGGCAACTCCTCACTCAGCTGGGTGGCTTCGGTAAACTTGCCTCAGCTTGGCCTTCACACTAATAAAATGAAAGTTTTTAATGTACGAGTATGCTTGCTAAAAAGAGACAATCCACATAGCTAAGAGAATAATCCCAAGTCAGGTCAAACTGAGTTAAAATATAGAAATGTCCACGGTCAGCTTAGAAATTTTTCACGATGGCTTTCAAAATGACACTCGGTCCTTCGTCCCGTGGCTTAGGAGAAGGAAAGTTAGTCTTCACCACAAAGTTATGAATTAGCCTAAGTCATAGGCGTCGCCCGCATAAATGCTTGATAAAGCATCCACGATTCCAGCGTCTATGGCTTGGCATAGCCTTTGCTCGCCCTACGGGTTAAGTTGCATCGCACGACTTGTGGCATAAGTCTAGGCACCCAAAGAACTTGGTTGTTCAAAGTCGAACGCATGCACGACATGTTTCACGGCACAAGGCTTGACGCAGCCTTTGCTCGTGAAGTTGTTGCACGATTTAGTTAGGCAAAGTTATGTTAGGCTACCGAAGCAGTAGCAAGCACGGTCCCACGATTTCTTTGGCTGGATATAGCCACAAATTCCTACGTCTCAATGCTTGTTATATGGATTATGAGTTGGGCGGTTGTGTCACATAGAGTTCAAGTTGGCTTAAGCACGAGTCACGGACTTAGTGTTTTATTGCATGAGCTACGGTTGATTCAGTTGAGTTTGGAAAAAGGGCTATCAAATAAGGCATTTCTGAGTTGAGTAAAAATGATAGGGCAACATGGAAGAATACTCGCGACCATGGGTCGTCGAGGCGGTCTCAAATGTTAGAAGTCTTGAACTTGGTCTTGAAGAGATGGTAACACTAAAAAGAATGATTGTGTAAGACGTTAGTTAGAGTCGAGTCTTACATGGTCATTTGGACAACTTATCAACAAGGATAATTGTTTCTTCGGAATGACAACCTGGGGCCACAGGATCGTTCCGGCCTAGGAGGAACGAGTATAGCTAATACGGCAGGCAATCAGGTATTCGGTGGACGGTCATTGGGGCTCGCTACTTGTTTTGGCGGGCCATCCTATACCTAGCTATGTTTGTCATGACCCACCCAGTGTAGTGGCATGAGAAATGGTTACGTCCAGCCTACGCCGCAGTGTCGGCGGTAGAACGATGTTCTAGATCACAATCACAACTAATACTATATGATATAATCTCCAAACGGAGGACAATCTCAGAAGGATATAATCTCAATCACAAAACTAAAGGTAGATAATCAGCACGATGAAATAGATAACATCCACAAGAGGGACACAACAAAAAATGAATAAGTCAAGTGTTTAACAAACACAAAATATCAATATCTAAAATGAAATATATCTCCAAGACAAACAAGAAATAAGATAAACAACACTCTAGACATCTACTCCAAGCCTACTAGTGTCCTCTAGGCTAGCTGTGATCCTCCAAGTTACCTGATAACCTGAACAACAGATGAGAATAGATGTCCAAACTGGAGTCACAGTGTCCTATTGAGAGTCAAAACCTCAATACAAAAAGCCTCCAAACGTCCCGATGTTGATTTCCTACGGTCCAAAGCCCCTGATTCCTTGCTAGCTAGCCTCCAACAACTTCTTCTTCTCCCAAGGATCGCAACGAAACTGTTTCATGCAAATCGGATGAGAGATGGAGAAAGGGGGCTACTTTGAAGAAAATGGAATTCTAGGGTTTTACAAAAGGCTTGGTGGCTACAAGAGATGAACATATAGAGGGGGCTGCTTGAAAAGGCCATGGGCTGCTGCTAGGGTTAGATTAGGGTTTAGGTATGGGCCACGACTCATCTTAAGTCAAATTAAAGCCTTTAGCAAAAATCCCAAAAAGTAATATATTAAAAACCCTAAAATAATTTAAGAAGTTTCATAATTTTGATTTAATCTCAAAATTCAAATCTAATTGATAATTAAGTCTTCTAATCATGGTTAGTCTCTAAACATGGTTATCTAAGGTTAAACCAAAAGAACCACTATCACAAAAAGCAACAATTAAAAATATTAATAAAATAATTTAACATTTTACACAGTTACCAAAATATTTTATTTTAGAAAAGTGGTAGTTACAAATCTACCCTCCTTAAAATAATTTCGTCCTCGAAATTAAAGTTTGATAGTGGTAGTAAAACAAGATAGAAGGTTTAGGCAATATCTTAGGCACGATCAAGAATGACGAGTTTTGTACGATCGGGACAAACATTTCAAAATTATTCAGGCACGACGAGTGATTTTGGCATGATAGAATCGTGATATGAACAAAATTATATATGCACGATTTAGAGGCAAGGTAAAATGTGTAGTTATGTCGTTAAAATCACGATCAAGGGATTCAAAGTCGTCTTAGTCATGCTAGGTCATCTAGGCACGACTAATCACAAGGAATTCAGATATGATTTAGGAAATTAAATCATGGTTGAAAGAGTTTAGGCACGAGTGTTTACAATCCAAAGATGAATAAAATCGAAAGTTAAAGCACGAGTGGCAATAGCATTGAAATCCAAAAAAATTAGTCTTGACACGATCTAAGTTGATCAATTCCTGTTAAATCAGGATTTAGGAAAGATGCAGAACAAGGTCATCGAAATCTGAGCATGAGCATCCAAGGATGGAAATCCATATCACAATTGAATTTAAATCAATTGGGTACGACCCAGGATATTGGTATGTTAAGAAAGATGACCAAAGTCGATTGGTCGCGATCAAGGAAGTTAGGGTTGAACGATATTGAAAACTTAAAGGATGATTCAAGGATGTGGAATAAGTCAATTTTTCTCTTTTTGATAGGGAAAGCAAAAGACAAGGTTTCATAGGAAAGTAAGTTAATCATCTCTCTGATACTATCAAGTTTATATGATCATCATTTGCCAATCATATCTTTATCTCATAAGTCCCAATATGAAAATAACCTTTATATGACTACCACCAAAATTATACCCTTCTGTCATGAAGATTGGACCTTGTCATAATCTTCATAGGCTTAATTTCCTAAATTCTAAAACATTACTCATGAAGCATACCCTTCTTATTAGGAATCAACACTAACCACTTAATCATTATAAATCCAAATTCTTCCATCTTGTCCTAAATTGGATCCGAAACTCTAAATCAGTTTTATGAAATCCTGAACTTGTTCAAATTACTCTCTTGTATTATTCAAATCTAAAACACTAGGCCTTAAAAAACTTATTCTCATTATGAAATCAACCTTCATATTTCCTTCAACGTACACCTTTAAATATCATTCTCCTTAAATTTAAATTTTTCACAAAATCTATAAATTTTTATAACTCAAAATTCTTGTGTTCTCTCTATTCCTAGTCGTTTTCTTACAATATTTCAATTTCGTATCGTATCGAATACAGTTAAAATCTCTTCTCCATTACTAAATCCCTAAGTTTAACATCATAGCCTTAAAGTAAAACGTCTTAAGAATCAATAACCGAAAATTATCAGTCCTCAAAAACTAAGTCGATCTTGAATATCATCATCAGTTATGAAATATATCTATGAATTATTCATACCCAAAATATTTCTCTAAGTATACAAAACAATTCTCTTAATTGATAATGCACTGAGATTACAAAGGCTTTCAATAGCCCAACTGAATTTGTCAGATTGGCTACAACACTCAAGTTCTCTCTTGCCCACAAAAGATTTTACTACATCATGCCTTCTATATCTCGGCCGCATCAATCCTGTTGCAAGTCCGAGCGTCAATGCGATTGCACGCTTCAAATGCTACGACATTCCATGCCTCTGTGCGATCAAGCAAAGCTTCGTCGCGAGCAATCCATTCCCTGCATCCTGCATGAAAGCTGGTGGGGATCAGTACGTTCGTCGTGTATAGATGAAAAGACCCACTTTCTAAACCGACATTTAGTATTTATGTTGAATCATGCAACTTAGCTTATGATCTTGCTATATTCTCCTTAGTGTCGATTTCATGGCATATTCGAAAGAGGTAAAGCATGTTATCATGGCAAGCATGTTATTCGAATTGAATAGGCAAGCAGGCAAGCAATCTTGTGTTTGTTTCGTGGCGCGACTTCTTACCAATATAGACGCACTCGCCCTTGTACCGATGTAAGGTGAATACGCCTATCATCCTTCCCTGTCATGTTATACGTGCTCTCTATGCAGGATCTATGTGTGCAGGATATATATGTACCCTGCACTTTTGACCCATCGTTCCTTAACTATATGAAGGTCGTTGGTGTATCCGCACCAGAATGGACTAAAGGTGTTCTCTTTTTCTTTTCTTTCTTTCTTTTCTTTCTTTCTTTTTCTTTTCTCAAATTGGATAGCCCGGTGCCTCTCGTAGTGGGTTACTATCCCAATTACGGAGACCTTTCGTTGCATATCATCATTTGCGGCTTTTCAAATTGCTAAGAGGTCGCTAATCATCTTACGGATGTGCGCCCCTCAAAGATTATATCCCTCCTTGGCCGAACGGTCCATGTACCCTGGCGCACCCTTCGAAAGGAACATTCGTACACGGGAGATTATCTCATCATTTACTCAAGTCCATTTGTCCATGCAACACACTATTATTCAAACAACCAAACATAGTCTTGAGTCCGAGACTCAGACTTATCATCTCGTATTTCTTCTATTAACTTTCTATGTTCTCACATTTCATACTTCGTTTCAATGTTCAATGGCATCATGCCTCAAATCAATGTTCATCAACCGAACGACCCGAAGGTCCCGAATACTTTTCGATGCATCATGCCACATCTGACAGTTTCGTCACCTACATGCCACAACTGTTCTCTTCGCAACGAAGCAATCTTTTATGATTCTCGTGTACGTAGGCATGCTTTGACACAATTGTTCTCATTTCTTCTAGTCGTGCATGCGATGCACGCCTCGATACCATAATTCTATGTTCTTAGCCTTAATGTTTAATGTTCGTCGCTTGCACGCTAGGGCTCTCGCCTTCAAAATCTTTCAAAGTGCTAGCCTTTCTAACTCATGAGCGAAGGCATGGAATGGCTCGTGCACGAAGGCACTCACCGAATACAGTTATCCCATGTTCTTGTGGCTTGCGCACCGAAGCTCGCCTTTGCGATATCTAATGTTCTGTAGTGACTCGTGCATTTGATGCACGTTTCATTTTAATTGTTCTAACTAGTGTTCGATATACGCTATGATTTATCTTCCGATCGGACCACGTCCGTGGCGTTGATAGGTTAACTTAGCATACAATGATACATTCTTACTTAGGCATGAAGGATTAAAAAGAAGAGTCAGTCCTTCCACCTTAAGCCGATACGCCTTATTGTTTGTCAAGCTGATGCTGCTCGATTTCATAACTTTCTTGCACGACCAAATCTTCTGACTTAGTATAACGCCCCAGTCCCAAAATATGTAGGACTAGGAACGTAGACATGCAAGCTGTATTCATACGAAGTACACTCCAATATATGAAAACCTCGTATGAATACATAAGCTGTAAAATGCAGTAGAACCATAACTAATCTCATCCACACAAAATAAATGAATGAAAGATATCATATAATGATAATGAATTGTCTTGATACATTATGTCGGGCGTAGACAAATCTGCTACCAACAAGTAAAGGAAAAATACATGAGAAAAAAATAATTTTTGGCGAGCAAAGCGAAGACGATCCAAGCACAATCATCCTCGAAAAAATAGCGATGATCACGGCTAGAGCTAGAATACTTGCGAAAGACAAGAGCACACACTTGGAGAGATAACCAGGTCCTCAGAGGGACGTAACAAGACACATAATATCATGCTATAAACTAAATAAATATTGCTCAAATAAATAAGTCAATTGAATTATAATATGGTCCATTACACACCTATTGAACTAGCTTACCATCCCCCCAACCAAACAAGGACAGGAGATGGTAAACTAATTCACGGTGATGTATCTTTCCATGCTATGATCCAATATGGTATCCGGACCCCAACAAGGTTCAATACCTTCTCATCGAAGTAGTAAGTCACACCTACAACCAAACAAGGATAAGATGTGACGAACTAATCCGCGACAAGTTATCGTTCCAAGCCACGGTCAGATACAAGTACCCAAACCAAAAGTACTTGTACCTAACGGATAAAGGTGCCTAACCGTTCTAAGTGAAATGTAGTTTAAGAACAATCCTTCCTACGCATGGGCCCTGGCTAAATAGGATCGGCATAGTCCCTCCTTGGGGCACCAGAGGCCCAATCAATAAGAGCATAACATTCCGCAGAACGTCAGTGGCCGTCAGTAATCATGGGTAATCTCATCCGTGTCTCCGGCGGAGCTTACGGGTTACAAAAGGGAAAGTGCATCGAAACCCATGCGCTAAGGAATTGTCCTCCCTGTCCAATGCCTACTATGTTGTATCCACAACAAAAACCTCTATAACCGCTAAGTCAAACTAGCATGCAATTCTATTAGCGGTTAATCCTATCATGGCTTATACGCACCGGTGGCCAGCCAGTCACGCATGTCCGTGTTCTATATGCGACACATAACTTCGTGGTATGACGTGTCAAGGCCAATTGCAACACACAAGGTAGTCCCTTAAATCTAGGTTTAATGTGTAAGAAAACTAATACATAGCAGGAAATAAAATGAACAGTAAGTTCTAACAGGTTATGCCATGTATCATAGTTTATTTTGTATAAAGAAAATAATGAATAATGCATGAAATATGAGCTAAAATAAGTAAACAACAAATGGCAAGGTGTTTGCCTGGTAGGACGTCTGGTGTGCTGCGATGATCAAGGTAGCACAAACTGCGACTTCGGGTAGCAACTACACAAGGTGACCTCTGATGGGGGCACAGACAGTTCCATTGGATCCAGAAGGGTCAAATTAGTTAGGTTCGACATAAGGTAGGCTTGAAGTGGCGAGGGAATAGGAAGGATGGGATTGGTCTCGGACAGAAGGATAATTAAAGGAGTTCGATAAATAATATATATATATATGAATTTAGAAAACTATTTATAATATACTTGGAAAATAAATTTACATGAATACTTGAAATATATATATATATATATATAATTTGGAAACTACAATTTTTATTAGTCAAATAATTTTAGGTTAAATACTTTGATAAATCAAAATTGTATTTAGACAAAACCCTAAGTTCGTAAAAGTAGGATTTCGGTAGAAACCTATGTTTAATCAAAAAATATTTCGAATGAACACATAAAAATCTAGTAAAATACTTTAGGAAAAAAATCAAATTTAAAAGTACATATACAGCTCTATCCATTTACATATAGTTTGAAAAATAATAGTAATACATTATTATCAAAATATTAATTTAATACTAATAATCATAATAATTAATATAATATTTAACCTATAAATATAATAACCAGAAACTACAATAAGTAGCTGATAACAGTAATAATAATAATAATAATAATAATAATAATAATACCAAACAAAATAAAAAGTTCACGATCGAAGACAATCCCTTCTTTTTCGAGAAAGGAAGAGTCAACGCCAGTAAAATAAGTGAAGAAAGGAAAAATACAGACTCTTAAAAGAGGGAAAGGAGAGTAAAGAGAAAGGGAAGGGGAAAAGAGTCGGGGAAGAGAGAGGGAGCTGAGGACGAAGAGGAGCGCGAGGAGAGAGGTGGTCCGACGGATGTTGTGCGGCGACGGCGGTTTGGCGCGATGCTTGGCCGCGCAGAGGAGCTGCGGCTGCGGGGAGAGAGGGTTCGTCGGGGCTGAGGAAGGCTGCGGGGAGAGGAAGTCGGCCGGAGACGAGGGTGCACTGTGCCTCCGGCGTGGTGGCGACAGCGGATTGGGTGGCGGAGAGGGCCGGAGGGAGCGAAGGATCTCGGGGTTCGCGGTGGTCGGATCTAGGGTACGTATGGCGGTGGTCGTCTGGACCGGTGGCGGCGGCTCGTGGCGAAGGGTAGGCGACACAAAGGACGGAGTGGTTCGGTGGACGCGGCGATGGTGGGGCGCTGGGCTAGGTCGGCGTCGGCTCCAGCTCGCATGGTGGCGACTAGGCGGTCGGCTCATGTAGGCTTTCCTTTACTTTTCTTTTTGGGGATGTTGTTGGAGGGACTGAGGGAAGCGGCGGCTGGTGGTGGCTGGCTTGGCCGGAGTGGCCGGAGTGGGTAGCCGGGTATTGTGGTCTGGCGATGGGGTTCGGTGGTAGTGGTTGTGTGGTGATGATGGAGAGGGTGGTGGCTGGGTGGTAATGAGGGGGTAGACGGAGGTTCAAGTTGATAAGGGTGGTGATGATGACGGTGGCGGCGTCGCCTACGGTGCCACCAGATTTAGGGGTCGGGGTCCGGCGATGACAGTGGTGTGGTGAAGGAGGAGACAACAAAGGGGTTAGGTGCTGGTGGCAATGGGATGTGTTTGACCGAGGTTCGACCGGGCTGGTCGGGTCTCCGTGGTTGCAGAGTTCTAGTGAGGAAAAGGAAGTAGTGGTACGGGCTAGGTGATGGTGGATGCGATGGTGAGGTCGGAGAGGGTGTGGTGGCAGCGTTGTACCGCAGTGGTCAGGGAGGCGGCAATGATGGAGGCTGATGGTGGTGATAATGGTGCCAACTAGTGGTGTAGGTGGCTTGGTCGGGGATGGCGGTTTCTCGTCGACGACGATGGCGGCGACAGACAGGGGACAGAAGGCTGGCCGGTGGCAGTGAATTTTGGTTAGGCTAGAGATTAGGAATAGGATTTAGGATTGTCCGGGTGTGGGAAAAATATTGTATCTGTAATTTGGAATAAGATATGGGATGAGGGTAACACAGACACGATGCACGTATATTTGTAGAAAAGCTTGTGGAGGAATTTGTGAATGGTAGCAAGTTATGGATGAGTACCTGCCTATTTATAGGATGTGGAAATTTCCAACTGGATAGGGATTAGGAATATTTAAACCCAATTTAGATAATTCAATCTATTAATTTAAATTAATTCAATAAATCCAATCCAAATCAAAATCCAATTTAAATCTAATTAAATTCTATCTTTTATTTAAAAAAGGTAAATCAAATTTCAAATATAGATATTAATTTACTATTTAAAATATATTCATAAATCAAATCAAGATTTAAATTGCCACAATAATTTCAAAATATGTTTTCCAAAAATACTATAATAATAATTTCAAAAATACATTATTATTTAAAAATAAAATTAATAAAATATTTATGAAATATATATGTAAGAACAAATAATGTATACATGATTATGCTTTTCCTAGTATACAATAATATTATTATGATTAATAACTGCTAAAAACAAAAGGCTTTTTATAGCAAGAATAATAATATATATAATATTTTAAAAGTATAAAATAGAAAAAAATGTTTTTTCTAAGATATGTACGCTCGTACATATTCGCACTCGACGAGCAAGAAAAACGAAATCTTACGCGCGACGTACAATACGTTATTGAGACGTACAATACAAAATTTTAAATCAGTACCAAATTTAAAAAAATAGTAGAAATTATAGGGGTTTTACATCCTACCCAACTTAAAAGAATTTCGTCCTCGAAATTAAGAATAGTAGGGTGAAAAGACACAAGGGGGTATCGATGGGGAACAAACAAAGACAAAATAACGTCGTAAGAAATCGCGATCTAGATCATAGAAAAATAATACGTATGGTCATAATCGATAGGAAGGCTAGAGGAAGTTCTAGTATAACGCCTTCGTCCTTCTAAAATAGGTGAAGGCGAAAGCAATATAGTTTGAAAGAGGCGTTATCGAATATGAATACGTAATTCAAAGGCGACCGAATAATTTTAAAAAGAATTTTCAAGGCAGTCGTGGATGGGACTCTAAAGGACAAGTTTAGCTATGTCTCTATCCACGTAGAACGATAGATAAAAGCGAACCAAAGTGCACTAGATTGATCAGACCATCATGCACCGGTTCTGAGTAGACAATACGTTAGTAGATGCATCCAATAACATACGTCAATGAACAAGCTTGATAAGGAATTTAGCTTGCAAAAACTAGGCTACAATAGCTTCATTATTTTAGATAGTAAAAAAATAGGCATGTGAGAGTAGATAAAATAAGAACCAATATGAATAGTCTAAGAGTCATAAGGATCTAAGCCTTGTTTATTCCTATACCATCATTCTACGGTTTTATTGACCAAGGCTTGGTTGACCAAATGGGTTAAATCCCTCTAGTCCCTATAGTCTAGATAATCCTACTTGTATTCTCCTTACTGGTCAAGGGGGTGTCAGGTCGTGGGGTATTCTACCCAACTTAAAGAATTAAGCTAAGGGTGTTTGGGACATCTAAATAGTAGGGTCAATCTCTAGCAAGCACGAAGGGAAGATAAGAATAATGATAGAAGGAATCAAGCAAGATGCAATCGATGAGTCGATCGAATATGGAATCGAAGAAAAGGTCAAGTATGTGGATGAGATCCTAGACTTCAAATCCTATTCGCAGGCTTGCTTGGTACGGTAAAGTAACCAAACAATTTATCTTGACCTGCATGGACCACCACAAAAACATGTAATGCCCCAGTCCCAAAATACGTAGGACTAGGAACGTAGACATGCCAGCTGTATTCATACGAAGTATACTCTAATATATGAAAATCTCGTATGAATACATAACCGTAAAATGCAGTAGAACCATAACTAATCTCATCCACATAAATAAATGAATGAAAGATATCATATAATGATAATGAATTATCTTGATACAATATATTGGGCGAAGACAAATCTACTACCAACAAGTAAAGGAAAATACATGAGAAAAGAAATGATTTTTGGCGAGCAAAGCGAAGACGATCGAAGTGCAATCATCTTCGAAGAAATAGCGATGACCACGGCTAGAGCTAGAACACCTGCGAAAGACAAGAGCACACACCTGGAGAGATAACCAGGTCCTCAGAGACGTAACAAGACACATAATATCATGCCATATAAACTAAATAAATATTGCTCAAATAAATAAGTCAATTGAATTATAACATGGTCCATTACATACCTATTGAACTAGCTTACTATCCCCCTAACCAAACAAGGACAGGAGATGGTAAACTAATTCACGGTGACGTATCTTTCCATGCTATGAATCCAATATGGTATTCGGACCCCAACAAGGTTCAATACCTTTTCATCGAAGTAGTAAATCACACCTACAACCAAACAAGGACAAGATGTGACGAACTAATCCGCGACAAGTTATTGTTCCAATCCACGGTCAGATATAATTACCCAAACCGAAAGTACTCGTACCTAACGGATAAAGGTGCCTAACCGTTCTAAGTGAAATGTAGTTTAAGAACAATCCTTCCTACGCATAGGCCCTGGCTAAATAGGATCGGCATAGTCCCCCCTTGGGGCACCAGAGGCCCAATCAATAAGAGCATAACGTTCCGCAGAACGTCAGTGGCCGTCAGTAATCATGGGTAATCTCACCCGTGTCTCCGGCGGAGCTCACGGGTTACAAAAGGGAAAGTGCATCGAAGCCCATACGCTAAGGAATTGTCCTCCCCCCCAATGTCTACTTGTATCCACAACAGAAAACCTCTATAACCGCTAAGTCAAACTAGCATGCAATTCTATTAGCGGTTAATCCTATCGCACGGCTTATACGTACCGGTGGCCAGCCAGTCACGCATGTCCGTGTTCTACATACGACACACAACTTCGTGGTATGACGTGTCAAGGCCAATGAATGCAACACACAAGGTGGTCCCTTAAATCTAGGTTTAATATGTAAGAAAACTAATACATAGCAGAAATATAAATGAACAGTAAGTTCTAACAGGTTATGCCATGTATCATAGTTTATTTTGCATAAAGAAAATAATGAATAATGCATGAAATATGAGCTAAAATAAGTAAAAAATGGTAATGTGTCTTGCCTGGTAGGATGCCTGGTGTGCTGCGATGTTCAAGGTGGCACAAACTGCGACTTCGGGTAGCAACTACACAAGATGACCTCTGATTGTGGCACGGACAGTTCCATTGGATCCAGAAGGGTCAAATTAGTTAGGTTCGACATAAGGTAGGCTTGAAGTGGCGAGGGAATAGTAAGGATGGGATTGGTCTCGGACAGAAGGATAATTAAAGGAGTTCGATAAATAATATATATATATATGAATTTATAAAACTATTTATAATATACTTGGAAAATAAATTTACATGAATACTTGAAAATATTTATATATATAATTTGGAAACTATAATTTTTATTAGTCAAATAATTTTAGGTTAAATACTTTGATAAATCAAAATTGTATTTAGACAAAACCCTAAGTTCGTAAAAGTATTTTGGTAGAAACCTATGTTTAATCAAAAATATTTCGAATGAATACATAAAAATCTAATAAAATCCTTTAGGAAAAAAATCAAATTTAAAAGTACATATAGAGCTCTATCCATTTACATATAGTTTGAAAAATAATAGTAATACATTATTATCAAAATATTAATTTAATACTAATAATCATAATAATCAATAACATTTAACCATAAATATAATAACCAAAACTACAATAAGTAGCTGATAACAGTAATATAATAATAATAATAATAATACCAAACAAAATAAAAAGTTCACGATCGAAGACAATCCCTTCTTTCTCAAGAAAGGAAGAGTCAACGCCAGTAAAATAAGTGAAGAAAGAAAAAAAACACAGACTCTTAAAAGAGGGAAAGGAGAGTAAAGAGAAAGGGAAGGGGAAAGAGTCGGGGAAGAGAGGGGAGATGAGGACGAAGAGAGAACGCGAGAGAGAGAGGCGGTCCGGCGGATGCTGTGCGGCGATGGCGGTTTGGCGCAGTGCTCGGCCGCGGAGAGGAGCTGCGGCTGCGGGGAGAGAGGGTTCGTCGGGGCTGAGGAAGGCTGCGGGAAGAGGAAGTCGGCCGGAGACGGGGGTGCACTGTGTCACGCCCCGATTCATAGAGTCATTTATTCACATATTTTATCTCTTGGAATCGATCGTCCTCGCTTGGGCGTGATGCCGTACAAGTCTGGTATTGCACTTGTACAAGGCAAAGATGGTACATAATCGATTATTCTTCAAATAGAAATACATCGCAGCGGCAGAAGCAGATAAATTGAATTTAATGAGGACAATCTCTCTTATTGAATAGAAGTACATCACTTCTTTATAGCAGCGGAGAAAAAAAGTAACTTGAAGCCACACAGAGATATGTAGAACTTTATTCTCTTTATTGATAATTGAAGAAGAGTACAAGACTTGTATTGAAGTACAATGATTACAGCACATCTCACTTTACATTGGAAACCAACTGACCAATGCTATACAGCTTACATTTGATATTTAGATACAATGGATTACAACTCGATATACCGACTTTGCTTACAATCTTACTGGTACAACTGATTACAATGTTCCATACATTATGCCCTTTATAAACAGAAGACATCATCTTGTGCAAGGAGAGCTTCCGTATGCCCAACAAATCTTCGATGCCGCGGGACCAATCAAGCCAATCTTCGTGTGTAGAACATTCCAAGCACGAGCACCTGCCCACAAAACGTGGGTCAGCACATCATCTAGTACTGGCGAGCAGAATCCAACCCACTCGCATAAACCAACATTTTAAGTGATCATTTAAGCAAGCATTTATTAGAATGATCTTTCTACTTGGGGCCTAGCATCAGTTTACAGTTCATGGGCAATAATCAGAGTGAAGCATGTAAACATATTCTTAGTAGCATTCATGTGGACATATCATTTATCCTTCTTGGTATTATCGTGCAAAGGCATCATTGAGGCATCGTTAACATTAACATTTTTAAACATGTTATAACAGTTCTCACTTCAAGCATCACTTAGCATGTATGTTGTGTTTGAGCAATGATTATAGCAAGGCATCTTTCTAGCATACTAAATGGAACATGTTAAGCAGGCAAGTTAAACCAACTTATACAATATCACAATTATGTGATTTCTTACCGATAGCCGACTCCTCGTACCTGTATCAATTACAGGTTATCTGATATACTTACTCTGCCTGCACAAAGCATTCATTAGCATGCATCCTGACTACATGGTCACTGGTGTTGTTAAACCATATGGACTCTTCTCATTTCATTTCATTTTAAGATAATACGGTCAGCATAGTAGGTGGCGAGCCTCTATACCACCCCGCCTTATCCGTGCTCCCAAAGCACTCATCATTATTTCTCCTAGGCCGAATCGGTCCCCAGGGCCCTAGGAACCGTTCGAGGAAATTATTACTCAAACCTTGTATACAAGTTGTCCATGACCATGCGAATGCGTGTCCGACTCGATTGTGAACATAATCGCATGGTAAAATATATTAAGGAAAGTAAAGGCAACAGTGCATCATTTTCATATTCAATGACTTATTCTTTCATCATTACCATCATTTCATTTGGTGATCTCAACGATCCCAGCTTTATCATTTCTCATTCATTGCTTCATTGCAACGTATCTCATATCATTCCTTTCTTAAGAGAAACTTAACATTCATTCATTTCATAGGGACATTTATTCATTCATTCATTTCTTATAAGGGACAGGCAACATTTTATATTCTTGCAACAGTTATACAGATAGTACATGATTCTAGTGTTTCATTTAGTTCATTGGTTCGATAGCATAGCCAGTTCATTTCTTATTCTATCATTCATAAGGCATCTCATTATTCAAGTGTCTACTTGTTCCAGCAGTGTTAAGCATAAGGGGCAATGTTATCAATTCATTCTCAGGCAGCGAATCACATTAACAGTTTAATGTGTTGTACATTTCAATAATTCTCAACGTAAGCATCTTTATTATTCAGCAACTAACATACGGGACATTTAGGAATAGTTCATGGCATTTCAATACTTCATTTATTAAGCATGAAGGAGTAAGGAGGAGGATGAACAGTTCCACTCACCAAAATTCTACTAAGCGTAGCTCCACCAGCGAGCCACGTTCCAATATCCATTCCGTCTAGCCAGCTAAGAGAGACTGCATCTGTCTCAATTCTCCTGATTTCCAACATAAGTCACGGTCCAATATTCTGATCCCATCCAATAAGCCAACCAAATGTCTCGTACGGAGCGGGGCATTACATAATATACCACTCAGAAAAAGTTTCGTCCTCGAAACTTAAGGAAACAAGTCTTCTACAAGATTCACTTTTTCACCATGAGTTTACTCATTCAGCTTCAAATCAATATTCATTTCAGCCCACTCGGTTATTTCAAAATATCTATCTAACTGTACCATTTAAATCCATCAACGATTCGATCTGTCTATCTCTTTTTCAATTACTTGTAACTTCTCATTGATTTGCCAATATTTCTCTTACATTTTTATCTCAGTCGCAACATATGACTTCGTTTGGATCCATACACATATTTTAGGCGTCCCCAAAACATATGCATTTCAGCCAAAGTCCGTACTAGTGCGATAATTTCTTCCCATAATGTTATCTCAGTCGCAACCAATCACTTCGGCTGGATCCATACACATATTTTAGGCGTCCCCAAAGCATATGTACTTCAGCCAACTTCCATGTTAGTGCGATTCGATCAGCCACAATATAACTCTCTTTTCTAAATCCGACTTAGCATCCTTTCATTTGACTTATTGCTTTATTCACTTTGCCACAATCACTATCTTCCAGGCTACAATACTTAATATCAGGGACAACTTGGTTAAACTCTATACCCAAGCATAACATTTCTAACATTCGATCAAGGGTCTAACTTAGAGCCAATCATATCAAGAGTTCACAACATGCAATCATATTATTCCCAAATCCAACAATATTTTTCACCGAGGCAACTCTTTTCTATAAGACACAGTCCGACGTCACCCACTATCGATTACCCGAGTCAGGATATAATTCTATACAACAGTCAAGGTTAACTTAGCTACTCGACTATAGGTACACTCGAGTCTTACCTTACGATTGTAATTCCCACTTATGGCCGACAAATAATCCTCAAGGGTCAAATATCTTTTAAGACACAAGTTGAAGCATACATTCCCTTAGGTCAATACTCATTTCGTTGTCTCTCATTCAATGCCACAAGGTCATCCTATGGGTCTCCAATGGTCACCTATTATTCAGTCAGTCTCTAAGGTTAGCTACACTGATAGCTAAACTTAATCGTTCAGGTGACTTCCCTAGAGTGGACGGCTGCTAGGGTTATACTAGTGTCTTATTCTTAAGGCCAACAAGTAACCAACAGTTCTAAGGAACTCTACCCAAACCTATGGGTTTTAACTCAGTCTGAATAACTAATCGCCATTGTTGGTTATGCCAACAATTGGTCATGCAGCCCACAGTTTCTAGGGTCAAGTCTATCTATCTAGTGTCTTCCTCAAGGAATAATTCCCACAGAGGCTCACTCTAGACTTACCCAACGATCGACTAAGATCGATCTATCCACATTACGGTCAAATTCCAACCCGACATACGATTCTCATCGTTCTAATAATCCATCAAGTAAATTCCTAATGATCCACATTTCTATTCAAATTCCTTTGTACCCACACGAACCCATAAGCCAATGCTAACTATTCAAGGGTCATCGATTCCGATAGTCTTAACATAATTATGGAATCATACTTATTCGGTCCGTATGACAGAGTCAAACCACTAAGTCATAAGCCAACAATCTATATCCCAACCAACAATCACCTTTACCGACATTATCCAACATGTTTGCAATTTCTCGTTTCCATTTGTTTCTCAATCATCAAACTATCTTACAGCATTCTTAATCTCATGCAGTAATGGTCAAGTAGTTCATCCTATTCAATCCGACAATTTATGTATCACTTAACCATCCTCTAGGCAACAACAGTATTCTGAGTCACTACTTGTTATTTTTCTAGTACAATTCAATTCTTCAGCATCATGCATATGCAATGACTATCCTTTGGTGATCAAGATGGATTGACATCTATTACACCTTAGGATCAAGGCACAGATTTCTAATATCCCTTTGATTCACCGACAATATTTTTAAAACTTTCAGCTACGCATCCAACTTTATATTAGCCACATTTAATTTGCATCCAACCAATCGAAATCGACATTCCAATGTTCTAAGCCACAACATTCTCTAGCCAAATCATTTACCCGTAGCATACTAACTGTCTAGTCTGAGTCATCACTCGACTAAACAATTTCTAACCAAGCCAACCGTTACCATTTCTACAATCTCACTACCCAACATAGCATCACCGTCAGGGGACACTTGAGTCATCTAGCACAATACATGACTCCCAGCTAAGTCTCGGCACTACCCAGTACTCACAGATAGTCTCATTACTATTTTATGGAAAGGGTCAACATACATCTCGTTCTGAGGTGGTAGAGGCAATATCCACTCAGAAACGAAGCCATCCTTAACAATACCAACTCAATCTATTCCGGACATTCCTGATCTATAATGATCACAATACTTAACCAACATCTCGGGGTCTCAATATCACAAGGCAACATTCTTAGGGTCTCAAAGCAGTAGCCAGCACACATGAGTCAATTCACTAATTCTGTTGAACTCATCCATCAATTATTTCATTCCCAACTCTTTCCAACATCACATGTAATTCTCAACTTGTTGCAGCATACATAGCCATTTTTCTAAATTCCCACATTCCAAACAGCATTCACAATATAGCATACTATGGCATCGAGTCATTGTTGGGTTATTTGTGTCCAAACCAACAACAATCATTCTTTCAGGGGCATTATAATGTATATAGACTTATTGTATAGAACATCCAGTGAGTAGCCAAGAGGGTCAATGATCTTTCAGACACGAACAACATAGGATGATTACAGGACAACAATATAATCGCGGAAGCAATCTTTGATTAATCGCGGAAGCAACGTTGAGCGATCGCGGAAGCAACTTTGGTTAATCGTCGATGCAACTTTGATTTGAAATGAATCAAAGAAGAGACCAAGGACGTAAAGCCGTGCTCTGATACCAATTTGTCACGCCCCGATTCATAGAGTCATTTATTCACATATTTTATCTCTTGGAATCGATCGTCCTCGCTTGGGCGTGATGCCGTACAAGTCTGGTATTGCACTTGTACAAGGCAAAGATGGTACATAATTGATTATTCTTCAAATAGGAATACATCGCAGCGGCAGAAGCAGATAAATTGAATTTAATGAGGATAATCTCTCTTATTGAATAGAAGTACATCACTTCTTTATAACAGCGGAGAAAAAAAGTAACTTGAAGCCACACAGAGATATGTAGAACTTTATTCTCTTTATTGATAATTGAAGAAGAGTACAAGACTTGTATTGAAGTACAATGATTACAGCACATCTCACTTTACATTGGAAACCAACTGACCAATGCTATACAGCTTACATTTGATATTTAGATACAATGGATTACAACTCGATATACCGACTTTGCTTACAATCTCACTGGTACAACTGATTACAATGTTCCATACATTATGCCCTTTATAAACAGAAGACATCATCTTGTGCAAGGAGAGCTTCCGTATGCCCAACAAATCTTCGATGCCGCGGGACCAATCAAGCCAATCTTCGTGTGTAGAACATTCCAAGCACGAGCACCTGCCCACAAAACGTGGGTCAGCACATCATCTATGTACTGGCGAGCAGAATCCAACCCACTCGCATAAACCAACATTTTAAGTGATCATTTAAGCAAGCATTTATTAGAATGATCTTTCTACTTGGGGCCTAGCATCAGTTTACAGTTCATGGGCAATAATCAGAGTGAAGCATGTAAACATATTCTTAGTAGCATTCATGTGGACATATCATTTATCCTTCTTGGTATTATCGTGCAAAGGCATCATTGAGGCATCGTTAACATTAACATTTTTAAACATGTTATAACAGTTCTCACTTCAAGCTCACTTAGCATGTATGTTGTGTTTGAGCAATGATTATAGCAAGGCATCTTTCTAGCATACTAAATGGAACATGTTAAGCAGGCAAGTTAAACCAACTTATACAATATCACAATTATGTGATTTCTTACCGATAGCCGACTCCTCGTACCTGTATCAATTACAGGTTATCTGATACTTACTCTGCCTGCACAAAACATTCATTAGCATGCATCCTACATGGTCACTGGTGTTGTTAAACCATATGGACTCTTCTCATTTCATTTCATTTTAAGATAATACGGTCAGCATAGTAGGTGGCGAGACTCTATGCCACCCCGCCTTATCCGTGCTCCCAAAGCACTCATCATTATTTCCTCCTAGGCCGAATCGGTCCCCAGGGCCCTAGGAACCGTTCGAGGAAATTATTACTCAAACCTTGTATACAAGTTGTCCATGACCATGCGAATGCGTGTCCGACTCGATTGTGAACATAATCGCATGGTAAAATATATTAAGGAAAGTAAAGGCAACAGTGCATCATTATTCATATTCAATGACTTATTCTTTTCATCATTACCATCATTTCATTTGGTGATCTCAACGATCCCAGCTTTATCATTTCTCATTCATTGCTTCATTGCAACGTATCTCATATCATTCCTTTCTTAAGAGAAACTTAACATTCATTCATTTCATAGGGACATTTATTCATTCATTCATTTCTTATAAGGGACAGGCAACATTTCATATTCTTGCAACAGTTATACAGATAGTACATGATTCTAGTGTTTCATTTAGTTCATTGGTTCGATAGCATAGCCAGTTCATTTCTTATTCTATCATTCATAAGGCATCTCATTATTCAAGTGTCTACTTGTTCCAGCAGTGTTAAGCATAAGGGGCAATGTTATCAATTCATTCTCAGGCAGCGAATCACATTAACAGTTTAATGTGTTGTACATTTCAATAATTCTCAACGTAAGCATCTTTATTATTCAGCAACTAACATATGGGACATTTAGGGACAGTTCATGGCATTTCAATACTTCATTTATTAAGCATGAAGGAGTAAGGAGGAGGAAGGACAGTTCCACTCACCCAAAATTCTACTAAGCGTAGCTCCACCAGCGAGCCACGTTCCAATATCCATTCCGTCTAGCCAGCTAAGAGAGACTGCATCTGTCTCAATTCTCCTGATTTCCAACATAAATCACGGTCCAATATTCTAATCCCATCCAATAAGCCAACCAAATGCCTCGTACGGAGCGGGGCATTACACACTGCGCCTCCAGCGCGGTGGCGACAGCGAGATTGGGTGACGGAGAGGGCCGGAGGGAGCAGAGGATCTCAGGGTTCGTGGTGGTCGAATCTAGGGTACGGATGGCGGTGGTCGTCTGGACCGATGGCGGCGGCTCATGGCGAAGGGGAGGCGGCGCAAAGGACGGAGTGGTTCGGTGGACGCGGCGATGGTGCTGGACGCTGGGATAGGTCGGCATTGGCTCCAGCTCGCACGGTGGCGACGAGGCGGCGGCTCAGGTAGGGTTTCCATTACTTTTCTTTTTGGGGATGTTGTTGGAGGGACTGAGGGAAGCGGCGGCTGGTGGTGGCTGGCTTGGCCGGAGTGGGTAGTCGGGTATGGTGGTCCGGCGATGGGATTCGGTGGTGGTGGTTGTGTGGTGATGATGGAGAGGGTGGTGGCTGGGTAGTTAATGTGGCGGGTAGACGGAGGTTCACGGTTGCGGCGGTGATGATGATGACGGTGGCAGCGTCGCCTACGGTGCCACCAGATTTAGGAGCCGTGGTCCGGCGGTGACAGTGGTGTGGTAAAAGAGGAGACAACAAGGGGGTCAGGTGCTGGTGGCGATGGGATTTGTTTGGCTGAGGTTCGGCCGGGCTGGTCGGGTCTCCATGGTTGCAGAGTTCTAGTGAGGAAAGGAGGAAGTGGTGGTGCGGGCTAGGTGATGGTGGATACGATGGTGAGGTCGAAGAGGGTGTGGTGGCAGCATTGTACCGCAGTGGTCAGGGAGGCGGCAATGATGGAGGCTGATGGTGGTGATAATGGTGCCAACTAGTGGTGTAGGTGGCTTGGTCGGGGATGGCAGTTTCTCTTCGGCGATGATGGCGGCGACGGACATGGGACAAAAGGTTGGCCGGTGGCAGTGAATTTTGGTTAGGCTAGAGATTAGGAATAGGATTTAGGATTGTTCGGGTGTGGAAAAAATATTGTATCTGTAATTTGGAATAAGATATGGGATGAGGGTAACACAGACACGATGCACGTATATTTGTGGAGAAGCTTGTGGAGGAATTTGTGAATGGTAGCAAGTTATGGGAGTACCTGCCTATTTATAGGATGTGGGAATTCCCAATTGGATATGGATTAGGAATATTTAAATCCAATTTAGATAATTCAATCTATTAATTGAAATTAATTCAATAAATCCAATCCAAATCAAAATCCAATTTAAATCAAATTAAATTCTATATTTTATTTAAAAATAAGGTAAATCAAATTTCAAATATAGATATTAATTTACTATTTAAAACTATCATAAATCAAATCAAGATTTAAATTGCCACAATAATTTTAAAATATGTTTTCCAAAATACTATAATAATAATTTCAAAAATACATTATTATTTAAAAAATAAAATTAATAAAATATTTATGAAAATATATATGTAAGCACAAATAATGTATACATGATTATGCTTTTCCTGGTATACAATAAAATATTATTATGATTAATAATTGTTAAAAACAAAAGGCTTTTTATAGCAAGAATAATAATTATATAATTTTGAAAGTATAAAATGGAAAAAAATGTTTTTCTAAGATATGTACGCTCGCACATATTCGTACTCGACGAGCAAGAAAAACGAAATCTTACGCACGACGTACAATACGTTATTGAGACATACAATACAAAATTTTAAATTAGTACTAAATTTTAAAAAATAGTAGAAATTTTAGGGGTTTTACACTTAGCCATTTGAGCACTTCTTGTTTCATTGAACTACTCGATCAATTTCGGCCTACTGTGTCCAAGTCCCAGCCCGTTGCGAGGCAGTGATTTGGATTTTGCGAACCAGTTGCGAATGAGGCAAAATGTCGACCTCTAACATTTCAGCGTAAACGGATAGCCTGTACATGAAACCAACTAAAATCAATACTTGCATTGATTCGGACTTGTGTCTTGGGCCGATTCGATTCCTTAGAATCCTTATGGCGACTCAACGCATTTATCCTTCGTGGCAATACAGCACTTCGCATCGATTCAACTCGATGCATTCTTTAGGACAATGCAACTCTTCGCATCGACTTAGTTCGATGCATTATTCGGGACAACATAACTCTCGTATCGATTCAATTCGTTACATTTTATTCGGTCACCGTGACTCTTTGAGTCAACGTCTCAACGTAATACGCCGTGCGGAGCGGGACATTACGAAATATACCACTCAAAATAAGGTTCGTCCTCGAACCAAAACCAACACTCCGATTGTGTTTTATAGATCATTTTACGATCTCGTCCCACCAATGTTGTTCAATTTCACACTATCTTGCAAGCTTTCATTAACTTTCAGTCTTTCCTGTAGCTCAATTTGAATTTTGTATACAACTCGATTTGGATCGTATACCTATTCAAGGCGTCCCAAAAATATGTGTATTTCAGCCAAGCCCAGTGGTAGAGAATTGGAACAAAGCTAACAGGTAATTTCAATACTATGCTTGCCATCTCGTAGCTCAATAAAGTCACTGCACGCGACGCGATTCAAAATCGTATTTCTTATTTTGTATGTTTCTTATGGACCATCAATTATGCGTCGCGTCGAGCCATCGCGCATCCGATCGCAACGATCCTCCGTAACGCCTTGCGTTAGAAGTCCCATCCAACTATTTTCGAAGTCTGGTTATGCAACTTATCTCGATACGATTTCCTTTGTTGACTTACAAACGCATCAACATTTAGAACTACGCCCGCTAGGTTACTTACCTATACATCGTGCTTAATTCTCCCGACGCAACTTTAAATTGACATTGCTCAAAGGCCACAATCTATCCGACACAAAATTTACATCGAGGCGACGGTGCTCAAGGCAACAATCGCTTTGACTCAAAGTCTTTACGATGCATCTTACGTTTGATTCCTAACGAGTAGGAATTCACTAGCTAAATTCCCAACTTATCCGTCTCGCAACATCGAATATAAGTTTGATTCACGCAAGCTCCATTGCAAGGTGAATCCAAATCTAACGACATAACTCGTAATTCTCTTACCACTCGCGCTCGTACATAGCACGATTCTCAAAATTGCCTAGACTTATCATCAACATGATGCATCACATTATATTGTTTTTGATGCAATTTCATATGCGATATTGCATGGGTCATCTTACGGTCTGCAACATTCAATTGATTTGGCGGTCAAGTCTGCTAGGGTCAGCTGCCCCGAAGCTACGCTCGATAATTGTGGATCATTAACGAAGGACAGTTACTACGAACCATGCTATATCTTATTTCGGAGATAAATCACGTTCCGACGATTTCTATACGACTACCCAATTTTGGACAAAACTATTTCTATCAGCGCAACTAATGCGCAACTAATCTCCGAGTAAAGTGTCACCCTCACTTTTCCAAGATAGGGGTAAAATAATAATTTTCTAATTTATTATATTTTTTGGGAATTTTATTTGATTTATAGGGTTTCTAGGGATTTGGTTGATTTAGTTTGAATTTTATCCAATTTGGACTTAAGTTGGAGACCCGGGTAGTCTGGACACTAGTGAGACCCACATACTAGCTGGGCTTGGCCCACATACCATCCTAACTACGCTAGAAACCATAAACCATACTCCCATGGATTAACTAGTCATTTAGAGGCTTAATTAGTCAATTTGGAGTTAAACCAAACCAAGCCTAATGGGTCTCCACCCAAACCCATTAAGACCCCCATGGTCGGCCATGTATAGGCAAAACCCCTCCCTTTACTTCACTCCAAAGTAAACTCTCTCTCTCTCTTCAATCATTCATTTCTTTTGAAGCTTCTTCTTCCTCAAGGAACCAATTCTAGGTATGCTCATTAACCCCCATAAATTTCCTCTCTTGCATTTATTCCTTCACAATAAATGTGGAGGAGACCATTCTCTACTTAATGACCATAGCTTTTATAGGTTTTCTTAAAACCTAGTTTAAGGATTTATTAGGGGTTTTACTTTTTAGAGAGAGATATATATGTGTATATATATTTCTATATAAGTGGTGTGTGAGTGCCTATATATATGTAGATGGGTTTATGTGTTGTGAGTTATATATATATATATATATATAATATATATATAATATATATATTAATATATATATATATAATAATAATATATATATATATATATATTTTTTTTTTTTTTTTATATATATATATATATATATATATAGATGGAGGTGTGTGTGTGTTTAGAGGAAGAGAATGAGAGTTTGGGAGAGAGGAATAGAAGTAGAAGAAAAAGAAATAAGAAATAGCAGCAGCAGTAGGAAGTAGAGCAGCAGCAGCAGTAGAAAGTAGAGCAGCAGCAGCAGTAGGAGTAGGAAGTAGAGAGCAGCAGCAGCAGTAGGAAGTGGCAGCAGCAGCAGTAGGAAGTAGAGCAGCAACAGCAGTTGGAAGTAGAGAAGTAGAGCAGCAGCAGCAGTAGAAAGTGGCAGTAGCAGCATAAGCCCAGTAGCAGTAGCAGCAGTTAGGCATTAGGAGCAGCAGAGTGGTAATAAGAAGGAGACGGAGAATAAGAAATAAGAGACGGAGAATAAGAAATAAGAGACGGAGAATAAGGAGAAGGAGATGGAGAATAAGAAGAATAAGACAGAGAATAAGGAGAATAAGGGAGAATAAGGAGAAGGAGACGGAGAATGAGAAATAAGAGACGGAGAATGAGAAATAAGAGACGGAGAATAAGGAGAAGGAGACGGAGAATAAGAAATAAGAGACGAAGAATAAGGAGAAGGAGACGGAGAATAAGAAGAATAAGACGGAGAATAAGGAGATGGAGACGGAGAATAAGGAGAAGGGAATGTAGGAAATCAAATTTGAGAGGGTTTGTGAGTGAGTCAACACTTTGTCTAGAGTGACCAGGGTTGACCAGTTGACCAAAAGTCAACTGTAGGCCAAATCTTGAACCCGTTTGACTTTCTTCGACTTGTTTTGACTTGCGATGACTGATTGACCTAGAGTTGATTTGGTCTGACTTAGATTGACTTGATATAACTTGATTTGACCTAGATTTGACTTGACAGGACTTAGTGTGACTCAGTGAGACCTAGTTTGACCTAGATTGCATATCATTCATTGTGAATCATTCTTAAACTTGTTTAAACCTAAATTAACATACAGTATCATCTTTAGGTTTCTGATTACCGCTCTGAGCATTGATATACCCTACAGCTCAGGACAGCAGCGAGTACATTCACTGATAGTTTTCATTGTCTTGATATTGCTATATCGATTTAGTCGTAGTGTCTTACTTGATTCTCAGTCACGATAGTTCACGGACTAGTACACGTTGGATCATGACATGAGATGTTGTTCCTAGATTTTGGGTATATTGGTACATTTCTTGTCTTGTTCCCTGTACTTGTATAGACACCGATTTCTAAGAATTTGCTACCTTCTTACGGAATCACGTGCCATGACGTGTCATGTCCAGATCCATTGTACTATTCGGGAATGGGGAATTATTAGGGGCTATGTGATCAAGCACCCTGTCACTATTCATGTGCCGCGCCACTCTTCCCTCACGAAGGGTGTACGAGATCCTCTTGCCTTGTGCTCGTTATCCAAGTTGGCCGGTATGACTTTCCGTTGTGGTCACCGCGGATTGCCGGGCCAAGTGGATAGCCTGTCCTATCACTTATCCCAAGCCGATCACATATCGCTCTAATAATTCAAGTCATATTTTTATATTTACTTTATCTTATCATATATCCTGTTCTGTTCTACATTCAGTATTTTCTTTCTATGCCTGATATACAGTTACTCACATGCTCTATATGCCTTTACATTGTACCTTGATTAGAGACTAAGTTCTGTCGGGAGAAGAGTTTAACCCCGGTCCTTGTTTGGTTTAAGGGTTGTAACTCGGCTCCGAACGGTTCCCAAGTTTCCATATATCTTTGTCTTGTAGTTCATTATATTGTCTCTTATAGAATTTGTCAATTCACATGGAACTGCTGTTAGTGCTTGTACTTGCTCATTTTCCTGACAGGATACCATTATGATATTACATATGATTCTGAGTCGGACTGTTTGACCTATTATGGGCTCGAGTCAGATGGAGTACCCAGGACCGTGGCCTTATAGTAGAGCCACTAGATTTTGTACTCCCGGAGTAGTGTAGATTAGCTAGGTTTGGCTGGACTGCGATCCAGCTTACTTTATCAGACTGTAGCTTCTATGTTATATTTTGAGACCCTGTGATGTTGTATATCTGGGCTTGTATTGGACTCTGGACTTATTTACTCTTTTATCTATCATATGTTCTCTTTCTGAGCTATCTACCTTAGTTTTATTCTGTGATTGAGACTGTATTGATATGTCACCTCCATTCGGAGTGTATATACTGTACAGGTACCTTTATACTGTTTAAGTATAGTTTTGTAGACAACCTAGACAGTGTTCTACCGCCGATGCTGGCGTAGGCTGGACGTACCCACGTGCTCGTGCCCCTCATAAGGGTGCGGGTCGTGGCACATTTTTGTGGTGGCCCACACAGGTCTCGTGTCACAATTAGTGCGATCTCGTAATGGTGCTCGACTTAGAGTACTAATTACGAGCCTGCAATTAGGACGTAGGACCTAGGACATGATAGGAGTTTCTCAATCACACCTAGGAATTTCTGATCTTTAATTATCATAATTATTTCCCTTGTATTAAATTAACTGTCCATCTTTGATAAATCTACTCATGTGCCATATTGATCTCTTTGTTTCAATTCGTCTCCAGGATGACGAAGACGCACCCGCAGGCCACCGGATCGAGTAGCTTGTCTGAGAGATCTGATCAGGCTGAGGAGGAGGTTCACGAGACTGCCTCCAGTGATTCTACTTTCCCGGAGACCCCGGCAGTTGCACAGGGAGGTCTACTACCTCCACCCCAGAGGGTTTCGGTCGTCGTTCCGGAGATGCTCCACCACCTCCGATACCGACGGATACACATCATATGTTCCTTCTCCTTCAGCAGATGATGGAGACACAACGGGCCCAGGCAGAGGCGTCGCAGCGCTAGTCGGAGGCGTCACACCGTCAGATTGAGATGCTGAGGTAGAGTATGGAGAACTCACATCAGCTTGCACTGGCAGCAGTGGAGAGAGTGGCACCAGGTACGGTGCAGGGCCCTACTGGCCAGCAGCCGTATTAGCAGCAGTCCAGGCCGGGGACAGTATTAACTTTAGAAAGATGAGCTCCAGGGACTTCACAGGCACAGAGGGAATCCTTTATGCAGACGACTGGCTAGAGGATGTGCAGCGGAGCATGGAGCTGGCAGAGCTTCCTAGAGCACTTTGGGTTTCGGCCGCAGCCAGCCGATTCTTCGACATTGTGCTGAATGGTACCGCACGGATCCTCGTGCGTCGGTGAGAGGGCTGACATGGAGAACTTCGGAGGCTCTTCAAGGAGAAGTTCTTTCCGGACGTAGCTCTTACAGCATTGGAGGGCCAGTTCGTGGGTCTAGTGTGTAATGCCCCGCTCCGCTAGGTACATTATGATGAGTCGTTGACTCGAAGAGTTACGTTGGCCAAAGGTAAGCTTTGAGTCGGTTGGAATCTATGAATCGAAGCGGATAAGTATCGTTTGAGAAGTGCTGACTTTAGTTGATCTGGTGTGCAGGCTATGCTTTTACGCTGGACGATAAGAGGTTGGCATTTTGACTTATGTAGTAAAGTGTCCGCAAAATCAAATCGTGGCCTTGCAACTGATTGTGGCATGGGCGCGATAGGCCAAATCAACCGAGTAGTTCAAAGGAATGGCTAAGTCCAGGAGTTAGCTATGCGATCGAGTTATGGAAGCGAGACGCTTCAATCGGCGAGACGGCAAGGCGTATCGGCTTAAGGTGGGCGGGTTCTTGACTCTCTCTCCTGTTCCTTCACGTCTAATAAAATGTATTATGGTATGCGTAAGATGTTGTCGAGTTAGCGAGCGTGGCTCGACGACGGATTATGGGTCTAAGTATGCGTTGAACACTAAGATAGAATATTGAACAATCGAACAATTGAAGCGACGTGCATCAAGTGTACGAGTCGCGGTAGGGATGATGGTAGAACATTGAAAGACGATATTGAGATGTGCATCATGTGCACGGCTCCGAGAATTAAACACTAGTCGTAGAACATTGAATACGGCTGAGCGTGCCTTCGGGCACTTATGTTACGAAAAGACTAAGTAATACGGAATTATGCTATGAGAACTTACGAATGGTACGCGTTGAATACGAGTATGAGACGACTAAGCCGTTGGGCATCGTGCATCAATATGGATGTGTTGGGGCATAACGCCGATGGAGCTCCCCATATGGATGGTGGATTATGTTTATGAGACGCGAATATGTTTATGGCACAGGAAACCGTTTATGGAGCGAGACTATGTTTATGGAACACGAGATGGAGAATGTGTGACTTGTATGCTATGACGCGTATTGCATGGTCAATGAACTCGGATGGCCCGTGCACGGGTACGGCTTCCCTCGAACGGTTACGCCAGGGCGCCGGGACCGTTCGGCCTAGGAGGGAATTATGTGTGGTATTTATGGTACACAACATTCGGACGGATTACGACCGTCCAGTGCTGTGATAAGCTATGATATTCGTAAGTTTGGGATCCTTCGGATACTGGGCTAGCAACCCGTATCGAAGCGATTGTAGGCTTACACATAAGAGATGCCAAGTCCATTACGGTGAAACACCGTGACCTTCATATAGATAGGGCGGTGGGCTGAGATGAGAGCTGGGTGCAGGGTAGGGCCTGTCACCCATTATGCATATGTTTACGTTTATGATTGGTCGGTTGCAATGAATCGTATGATTGCTTGTAAGTTCTAACCATGGCAGGCTAGGCAAAGAGAAACGGGATGAGCACGAATCACTATGTTATATTTCAGATTATGTCTAACTGTATCTGCTGCAGGAACACGACATGGGACACAATTATGATAATGTGCTATGTTTAAGTATTGCTATGAAACTGATCCTAAGGCTAAGTAGAAAAATCACCAATAATGATGCATGTTCCACTAAATGATTTAGTGTTTGGTATGGGTGCGAGCGGGTCTTGATCAGTGTGAAGCGAGGACGAAAGCACTAATCCCCACTAGTTTATGTGCAGGCTCAGGTTATGATCGGCTCGGGGCGGGGCTTGGCTTGGATGTGTCGAGGCATGGAGTCTTTGGCGTTCAAGAGGAGCTACCGCATATACGTTCGGACTTGTGACATGGAGATGTTCGGCCGAAGACTACTTGGTGGCTATAAAGAGGCATAATGTATGGAACAATGTAATCCTTTGTGAGTTAGAGAGATCATGAGCGTTGTAGCCAATTGGCATATATGTTGGGCTATTCAGAGCCTTTGTAATCTTTCGTTATCAATAAAAGAGATTCTTGTTGTATACTATGTTTTCCTTCGCTACTTATGTTATCAAATTGAGATAGTTCTATGTGAACCTGTTAACTTGCTTGCACGAGCGTAACTCCAGGCTCGTGCGGCATCACGCCCAGCGAGGACGATGATTCGGATAAAATCTAGCGAGGACGAGCGATTTCCCGGATCGGGGCGTGACAAGTTGGTATCAGAGCGGTTCCATCCTCTGGACCGTGCATGAATCTCTTTGACCCTCAGTTGCTTCGTTATCGAATTCAGTTGACTCTAAGTTGTTTTTGCAACCGCATGGCTCATGGATCTGTTCGACGCTACATTGGATGTTCTATACAATAAGTCTATATTAAGTGCGTATGTCTGCCACAAGTATGTCGTGACTATCACGCTATCTCCGGATGCCACCGGAGAGTGTTGGTTGTACGAAGCAACGAGTTATGGGATGTTGGTTGTACGAAGTGCAACGAGTTATGGAATGCTGGTCGCACGAAGTGCAACGAATATGGTGATGTTGGTTGCATGAAGTGCAACGATATGTGTTGTTGGTTGCATGAAGTGCAACGATATGTGTAGTCGGTCGTACGAAGTACAAGGAGTTATGTGTTGTTGGTCGTACGAAGTGCGAGGAGATATGTGTTGTTGGTTGCACGAAGTACAACAGATCGATATATGAGATGATGCGTATTATGTGGCTACGCGAATGGTCATGTGTTATCGGTTGCACGGAGTGCAGCAAGTCGTGGATCGTTCGTTGCAACGGTGCAACAAAGTCGATATGATATGATGCGTGTGGTATGGCTATGCATGGATAGCGATATGTTGTGCGAGATTGAGAAATGACCTTAAGCATCGAGAATGAGTTGTTGTGAGTTATAACGAGTGAGATTGGAGTCGAGTCAGACTCTAAGTCGAGTTGGAGTAGGCGAACGTTTATGTTGGCTGTATGTCGCGTTGAGCTGCGAGTAAGCGAATGTTGCGAGCGTGATCGATACGATCGCCATGGTACGGTTAGATTGAATATGTGTCAAACTTGAGCTAACGCTAGAGCTGTGATCGGAAGGATCGCCATACGGGATAGTTTATTGGAAGATAGATGTCGGACCTATGCGAAGTGTGATGTCGATAATAACTCGATTTTGAGTGGTATATGCAATACAAATTATGCGAGCAAGTATAGCGAAGTATTGTGTCGATAACGATAGGCTCGATCCTGAGTGGTATATGGAATACCACTTAGCGATATCCATGTTAAGCCGGTTGGTGACTTGCGATAGGTTACATCGAGACGATTGTATTGTTACGATATGTTTGTCCCTAACGAACGAAGTAGTGCCGAGACTCGAGTGGAAATGACTTGATAGAAGTCGATGCGAGTATGCTTCGATGAATTAATTTGAATGAGTATGTGCAAAGTCGTACCCAAGGATGATACGTCGGGCGAGGATTCGTTAAGCGTAAGTCGAACGATAGGAAGAGCATAGCGAAAAAATATTGCGTCAAGGAATTAGTCGACTCGGTCGAGTTGAGTTAAGTCGGTACGAAAATCATTCGGAATGAATTGAGTAAGTACGAAGAAATCGTACGAACGAAATTGGGTTAGCGATGAATCGGTAGCACGGTTTGGAAGTGCGAGTTAGGGATATGAGAATGAATATGTGAATTAGAAATTATGTCATGAAGATGATAGATGATTACAACGAAATAAATCTTGATGTGTGCAAGACTTGATTCGTATTCGAGTTCGGATAACGACAGTGATTGTAACGAATTTAAGCTTATGAGAAAGGAAGATGTTCAAGTTATGCATATCGACGATGGTATTGAGGCGTATCAAAGACGATATGCAATAACTCGGGGATACTCTGATCGAATGAACAAAAATTATATTGAGCATTGTTGGATGAATAGGATGTAAGTTAAGTTATGGAGTTTGGATGATAACGGTAGGAATGCTTCGGAGAATTTGAGAGTCGATGGATGTTACTCGAAAGAAAACGAAAGTGCTTGATTGTTTCGAAGATAACCACAATGTTGACATTCTTGTCTTATGCGAGTGCAACTCCAGCATCGCACATGCGTCACGCCAAATTAGGGCGATCATTCCGCGTGAGCGTTGGTATGGTGATTCATCCAGCGGGGATGATCGAACTTACAAGGCGTGGAAAATTTGATATGGACTTGTGGTTTGATGCGAAAGTTGTTCGAGGATGGTTTTGAGGAGTATGTAATGTGTCGGACTGTGATTACGGATAGGTAAACTCGAACCTGAGGCGAGTAGATGTCGTACGATTTGCAAGATAGTCGACGTAATATATGAGTGATTCAGAGTAGCAACGGCGCATCAGTTGCGCGGGAGTAGAGAAATTACGGATTGGTATGTCGGATCGGGTAAAGTCCCATAGGAAGTGTCGGGAATTGATTTGGCTCCGCGATAGGATATAGCATGGTTCGTTGTAACTGTCCCTCGTTGATGATCTTCAATTATCGAGTAGTTTCGGGGCAGATGACCCTAGAAGACTTGACCGCCAAATCAAGTGAATGTTGAAGTCCCATAGGACGACCCTAAAGAAGTCGTATAAGAAATTTTATCGAGGAGGAAAAGGAATGATGTAGTGCATGTTGAGGATAAGTCTAAGCGAGTGAATATCGTGTTTCGTAAGTTAGCGAGTAGCCTTCGACTAGATCGATATGGTTAGAAAGTTTATGATCGATCGAATGGATACAGATAGACTTGGTTGGTCAATGATCGAAAAGATGTCGAGGAATGTGCTTAGCATAATGATGCGGTAAGGCGATTACAAGAATTTTGTAATGCGAGAGTGACGGATAGTAGAACGACCCTAAGAGTTGTGGCGTTGATCGATTTGAGTAACGGTTAGGTATGGGTGTTGGGCGCACGATCGATGTTACGAAACGAACTAGTGGGATTGATTCGAGAATTGAGTAAAGGATCGTACTCGGTCGAGAATCGAAGATAGGCGTATTATAAGAGACCTTGGGTCGGAAAGATTGTTGCCTTTGAGCATCATAGACTCAAGTTGACCTCTTGCGTCGGGAGAGATTAAGCATGATGTATGGATAAGTTACCTAGCGGGGGTAGCCCCAGACGCAATGTATGGATAGAGCGAGAGAATGTGAATCACATATGAATCGTTGTGTGCGAGACTTAGTACGGATTATAGACAAAGGAATTTGTGACATGTTGACTTAGTCCATGTCGTTAAGGCCAAATGTTATGAATGATAGGATGAAAGACTTGAGTTATACGAGAGATAGGCAAACGGTTGGGCGAATAAGCGTTGCAGAGAATTGTTGTGATCGGATGCGCAATGACTCGATGCAGTGCATGCGTTAGATGGCCGACGAGAAACTTATGAGATCAAAGTTATAGTTTGGATCAAGTTATATGTGAAGATGTTTGCGAGCAGGACTCTAGGAATATGTGCTAAGAGATGACTAAGTCGAGAATGGAACGATGGGTGCATGAGGATTTAAGCTGAACGTGTTAGTTTGTCCCGATATCCTACAACTGAGCTTGGCTGAAATGCATATATTGGTGGGACGCCTAAAATATGTGTATGATCCAAACTAAGTTGTATGATTCCAACGATAGTAGTACGAGATCGTGAAACGATCTGGCGAGGCACTTGGATTAAGTGTTGATTTCGGTTCGAGGACAAACCTGATTTTGAGTGGTATATTATGTAATGCCCCGCTCCGCTCGGTGCATTATGATGAGTCGTTGACTCGAAGAGTTACGTTGGCCAAAGGTAAGCTTTGAGGTTGGAATCTATGAATCGAATCGATGCAAAGGATAAGTCCCGTTTGAGCAAGTGCTAACTTTAGTTGATCTGGTGTGCAGGCTATGCTTTTATGCTGGACGATAAGAGGTCGGCATTTGACTATGCAGTAAAGTGTCTGCAAAATAATCGTGCCTGCAACTAGTGTGGCCGATGGGCGGCGATAGGCCAAATCAACCGAGTAGTTCAAAGGAATGGCTAAGTCCGGGAGTTAGTTATGCGATCGAGTTATGGAAGCGAGACGCTTCAATCAGTAAGACGGCAAGGTGTATCGGCTTATGGTAGGCAGGTTCTTGACTCTTCTCCCTATTCTTCACGTCTAATAAAATGTATTATGGTATGCGTAAGATGTTATCGAGTTAGCGAGCGTGGCTCGACGACGGATTACGGGTCTAAGTATGCGTTGAACACTAAGATAGAACATTGAACAATCGAACAATTGAAGCGACGTGCATCAAGTGTATGAGTCGCGGTAGGGCAATGATGGTAGAACATTGAAAGACGATATTGAGATATGCATCATGTACACGGCTCCGAGAATATTGAACACTAGGCGTAGAATATTGAATACGGTGCTGAGCGTGCCTTCGGACACTATGTTACGAAAAGACTAAGTAATACGGAAATGCTATGAGAATAACTTACGAATGGTACGCATTGAATACGAGTATGAGACGACTAAGCCGTTGGGCGTTGTGCATCAATATGGATGTGTTGGGGCATAACGCCGACGGAGCTCCCCATATGGATGGTGGATTATGTTTATGAGACGCGAAATATTTTTGGCACGGGAAACCGTTTATGGTACGAGGCTATGTTTATGGAACACGAGATGGATTGGAATGTGTGACTTGTATGCTATGACGCGTATTGCATGGTCAATGGACTCGGATGTCCCGTGTACGGGTACGGCTTCCCCGAACGGTTACGCCGGGGCGCCGGGACCGTTCGGCCTATGAGGGAATTATATGTGGTATTTATGGTGCACAACATTCGGACGGATTACGACCGTCCAGTGCTGTGATAAGCTATGATATCCGTAAGTTTGGGATCCTTCGGATACTGGGCTAGCAACCCGTATCGAAGCGATTGTAGGCTTACACATAAGAGATGCCATGTCCATTACGGTGCGAAACACGTGACCTTCATATAGATAGGGCCGGTGGGCTGAGATGAGAGCTGGGTGCAGGTGCAGGGCCTGTCACCCATTATGCATATGTTTACGTTTATGATTGGTCGGTTGCAACGAATCGTATGATTGCTCATGTAAGTTCTAACCATGGCAGGCTAGGCAAAGAGGAACGGAATGAGCACGAATCACTATGTTATATTTCAGATTATGTCTAACTGTATCTGCTGCAGGAATACGGCATAGTACACAATTATGATAATGTGCTATGTTTAAGTATTGCTATGAAACTGATCCTAAGGCTAAGTAGAAAGATCACTAATAATGATGCATGTTCCACTAAATGATTTAGTGTTTGGTATGGGTGCGAGCGGGTCTTGATCAGTGCAAAGCGAGGACGAAAGCACTAATCCCCCACTAGTTTATGTGCAGGCTCAGGTTATGATCGGCGGGGCGGGGCTTGGCTTGGACGTGTCGAGGCATGGAGTCCTTGGCGTTCAAGAGGAGCTACCGCATATGCGTTCGGACTTGCGACATGGAGATGTTCGACCGAAGACTACTTGGTGGCTTTAAAGAGGTATAATGTATGGAACAATGTAATCCTTTGTGAGCTAGAGATCATGAGCGTTGTAGCCAATTGGCATATATGTTGGACTATTCAGAGCCTTTGTAATCTTCATTTTATTATCAATAAAAGAGATTCTTGTTGTATACTATGTTTTCCTTTCACTGCTTATGTTATCAAATTGAGATAGTTCTATGTGTACCTGTTATCTTGCCTTGCACGATCGCAACTCCAGGCTCGTGCGGTATCACGCCCCAGCGAGGACGATGATTCGGGTAAAATCTAGCGAGGACGAGCGATTTTCCGGATCGGGACGTGACATAGTACAGGGGAACTCGTCGGTGGACGAGTATGCAGCTGAGTTCTTCCGCCTTAGCAGGTTTGCTCCCGATATGATCCAGGATGAGGGACAGAAGGCTCGTAAGTTCCGCAGGGGACTTATTCATGCTGTACGCACCCATACCTCGGGTCACCGTGACGCGACGTTCGATCAGATATTGATGGACGTGCAGATTGCAGAGGAGTACTTCGGCCTCAAGTTGAAAAGGAGTGGAGATACTATGGGGGCAAATTCCACTGCGGGACCGGCCAAGCGCCCCACTTTCAGCATCAGCAGAGGCTATTCCAGCAGCAGCAGCCTCTGTTGCAGATTCAGCAGGCACCAGCGCTTGCCCAGCAGCACCAGGGACAGGGCCAGAGATCGGCTACTCCGTGCGGCTTCTGCGGGAAGCCGGGGCACACCAGGGAGGCTTGTAAGAAGAGGGTGGGCGTCTGTCTTTACTGTGGGGCGCCCGATCCCCAGCTAAGGGATTGCCGTTTTTGCGGAGTCAGAGGAGGCCAGGACAGAGCGCAGCCGGCTAGAGGACCAGCAGTTCAGCAGAGGGGTCCTCCACTTCAGACCCAGCAGCAGTGCTTTGTTCAGCACCAGAGGGAAGCACCCGCGGGCAGGGTGTTCGCTTTGGCAGCAGAGGAGGAGGCAGAGCCCGTGGGAGATGTTGTAGCAGGTCATGTTCTCCTAGATTCTTTTCCTGCTTTTTGCCTTGTTTGATTCTGGGACAACCCATAGTTTTGTGTCTGTTTCTTTTGCTCTGAGACACAATATTATTGCTGAATATATGGGTAGGACTTGCAAGATTATGACCGGGGGAGGCATTATTCTGGTTAATAATATTTGCAAGGGGCGGAGAGTCACTCTGAGAGGCCGGGACTTGAGTGCGTGTCTGCTCGTAATGCTCCTACCGAGGTACGATATGGTACGTGGTATGGATTGGTTGAGCATGCACCATGCTAGCATTGATTGTAGAGGAGGCAGAGTTCTTTTTAGGACGTCGGGAGAGCCAGAGATCGAGTTTGCTCGAGGAGCAGCGGAGCCGGAGGCTGGATTCTGTGGAGCTTTGTTGGCGGGGCAGGATTTGCCACATCCGTTGATTGCTGAGTTCTCGGATGTCTTTCCCGAGGAGTTGCCGGGGATGCCACCAGACAGGAACATTGAGTTCACTATAGACTTGGTGCCGGGCACCGAGCCCATTTTACAGCATGTCTATAGGGTGAACAACAGCGAGTTGATAGAGCTGAAGAAGCAAGTCGACGAGCTGCAGGACAAGGGGTTCATCAGATCCAGTTCTTCGTCCTGGGGAGCGCCAGTCCTTTTTGTGTCGAAAAAGGACGGTACGTTCCGTATGTGCATTAATTACCGGGCGCTCAACAACCTCACTATCAAGAATAGGTACCCTTTGCCGAGGATCGACGACTTGTTCGATCAGCTGAGTGGGGCAAAGGTTTTTTCGAAGATAGATTTAAGGTTTGGGTATCACCAGCTGAAGGTGAGGCGGGATGACAGTCCCAAGACGGTATTTCGGACTCGGTACGGCCAGTACGAGTTTACAGTGATGCTATTTGGGTTGACCAATGCTCCCACGGTGTTCATGAACTTGATGAACAAGGTATTCCATCAGTACCTTGACAAGTTCGTGGTGGTCTTTATAGACGATATCTTGATCTATTCGAAGACGCAGGAGGAGCATGAGGAGCACTTGAGAGTTGTGTTAGAGACTCTGAGTAGGGAGCAACTCTACGGAAAGCTTTCGAAGTGTGAGTTCTTCTTAGACCAGGTGGAGTTCCTAGGTCATGTTGTAACCGAGCACGAGATTTCAGTAGACCAGAGGAAGATTTTGGCAGTGGAGTCTTGGTCTACGCCCAGTTCAGTTATCGAGGTTCGGAGCTTTCTGGGTTTGGCTGGCTATTACCGGAAGTTCGTCCAGGACTTCTCGCGGATTGCAGAGCCGATGACTAGACTCACCAGGAAGGACGTGGAATTCGTCTGGACTGTTGAGTATCAGACTCCTCCATAAATGGGAAGTAAAATGGCTATCCCGATCTGAGATGATACTGACCGAAACTTCGTGAATCCTGACTATCTGCCGCATATACATCTCCGCCAGCCTCTCTGTAGACATACCCACCTTGAATGGTAAGAAGTGGGCCGATTTGGTCAACCTGTCAACGATGACCCAAATCGCATCCTTCCCTCCTGGAGTACGCGGCAATCCTGAAACGAAGTCCATCGTGATATGCTCCCATTTCCACTCGGGAATGGGCAGCAGCTGCAACAATCCACCGGGCCTCTGTCTCTCTGCCTTGACCTGCTGACAGACCAAACACCTAGCCACGAAGCGAGCCACCTCCCGCTTCATCCCTGACCACCAAATATGCTCCCGCAGATCTCGGTACATCTTGTTGGCACCCGGGTGTATAGAGTACTGAGATCTGTGGGCCTCCTGCATAACCTGCTCCCTGAGCTCTCCGCTGGGTACACATAATCTGGAACCGTGCCTCAAGGCACCATCATCTACAAGAGAAAACTCGCCCGCCAGCAATCCTGCTCGAACCTGCTCTCGGAGACACCGCAAAGCAACGTCCTCAAACTGTGTTGACTTGATCCTCTCCACCAAGTCTGACTGAATCTGCATCCCCCATAACTGTATCTGCACTCCGGGCACCATCACCTCAATCCCAAGGCTCTCCATGTCGGCAAGCAAATGCCGATCCATGGTCAAACACATGGCTGTCGGATACCTACTCAAGGCATCGGCAACCACGTTGGCCTTCCCTGGGTGATACTGAAGTAGGATGTCAAAATCCTTCATCAACTCTAGCCATCTGCGCTGTCTCATGTTCAACTCCTTCTGAGTGAACACATACTTTAAGCTCTTATGATCTGTAAAGATCTCCACCCTCTCACCATACAGATAATGCTTCCACAGCTTCAGAGCAAATATCACTGCTGCCAGCTCTAGGTCGTGGGTTGGGTAGTTCTTCTCATGGGGGCGTAATTGCCTGGAAGCATAGGCAATCACCTTCCCATGCTGCTATAAGATGCAACCCAGCCCCTTCCCTAAAGCATCACTATAAATAGTGAAACCACCTGATCCTGAAGGCAATGTCAGAATCGGAGCTGTCGTAAGCCGCTTCTTCAACTCATCAAAAGCTGCCTGACACTCCTCTGACCAAATGAACTCAGCATCCTTCCGGGTCAACCGAGTCAACGGCTCTGCAATCCGGGAGAAATCCTGCACAAATTTTCGATAATATCCTGCCAGCCCCAGGAAACTCCTGATCTCTGCAACTGAAGTCGGCGCTGCCCATGCCTCAACTGCTACAATCTTCTTGGGGTCAACTGAGATACCATCTCCAGTCACCACATGCCCCAAGAAGTCTACCCGGTCAAAAAAGAACTCGTATTTGGAGAGCTTCCCGTAAAGCTGCTCCTTCCTGAGAGTCTCCAGCACGATCCTCAAATGCTCCTCGTGCTCCTCCTCAGTCTTAGAATATACCAAAATGTCGTCAATGAACACCACCACAAATTGATCCAGATACTGATGGAACACCTTGTTCATAAGGTTCATAAACACTGCTGGTGCATTGGTTAGCCCAAACAGCATAACCAAAAACTCGAACTGCCCGTACCGCATCCTGAAAGCGGTCTTCGGAATATCCTCCCTCTTCACCTTCACCTGGTGATATCCCGACCTCAGATCAATCTTGGAAAATACCCGAGCTCCGCTCAACTGGTCAAATAGATCGTCGATCCGCGGCAGTGGATATTTGTTCTTGATCGTGAGGTTGTTGAGTGCCCTATAGTCAATACACATGCGTACTGACCCATCCTTCTTCGGCACGAACAACACTGGTGCACCCCATGGCGACAAACTCGAGCGGATAAAGCCCTTGTCCTGTAGCTCATCCACCTACTTCTTCAGCTCTACCAGCTCGCTGTTGTTCACCCGATAGACATGCTGAGAGATGGGTTCCGCTCCTGGAACCAAGTCTATCGAGAACTCTATGTCTCTGTCTGGTGGCAATCTCGGCAACTCCTCTGGGAAAACATCCATATAATCTGCTATCAAGGGGTATGGAATCGTCTGCTCCTCGACCGAGACTCCACAAAAAACTCCGCTGCTCTGCTCTGCCTGACGTCTGGAGTACTCGAACTCTGGCTCCCCCGGCGCTCTAAAGAGAACTCTACCCCCTCTGCAATCAATGCTGGCGTGGTGCCTACTCAACTAATCCATGCCTAGTACTACATCGTAGTTCGGCAATGACATTACGAGCAGGCTCACCTCCAACTCGTGGCCTCCCAAAACTACTCTCCGGCCCTTACAAACATCACTCACGAGGATAATGCCACCGCCGGTCGTGATCTTGTAAGTCCTAGGCAACGATTCAGCTATGATACCGTGTCTAATCGCAAAAGATACTGATATGAAGCTATACAAAGCACCGGAATCGAATAATACAAATGCTGGACTGGAGTCGAGAAGGATCGAACCTGCAATCAGCTCTCTGATCGCCTCTGCATCCTCTGCTGCCATGGCGAAAGCTCGCCCCTTCTGGCCTTCCCTGGCCTGTCGTTGGTGCTGGACGAACCTCTGCTGCTACGTCGACAGGGCTTGTCCCCTCTGCTGGCCTGCTGGAGCCCTGGCTCCTCTTCCCGGGCCTTCTCGTGCTATACGGCACTCCCTCATCTGGTGGTCTGCTGAACCACACACTAGGCACTGGCCCAGCCTCTTCTGGCACTCATTGGCGACATGCCCGGGCTTCTTGTAGTAGATACAAGTGATAACCTGCCTCTGGCCCTGCTGGTGCTGCCTCGACTGCTGCTGCTGATGAACTGGCCTCTGCTGAATCGGTTGCGGCTGAAACTGCTTCAGCTGCTGGTGCTGAAAGTGGGGCCTCTTGGCCTGGCCCCCGCTGCTGCTGCTGCCCCCCAACTGGGGTCTCTCCCCCTCTTGAGCCTAAGCTCAAGATCATCCTCCGCCAATAAGGCTCCCGTCAAGATCTCCTCGAACGTGGCATCCCGGTTGCCCTTGGTCAAGGACTTGACCTCCTTGACTAGACCCTTCCAGAACCTCTAGGCCTTCGCCGTCTCGCTCAAGCCCACTACAAACCTGCCGAGGTGGCCAAACTCCCCGGCGTACTCCTCCACTGAAAGGCTCCCCTGAACTAGGCTCTCGAACTGCGACTCCAAGGCTCTGAGTACTGAATCTGGGAAGAACTTCTTCTTGAAGAAGCCCTTGAACTGGTCCTAAGTCTGCCCAGGTACCCCCACCCTGGGGTCTGACTGATACCAGGTGCGAGCAAGATCTCGCATCCGGCTAGCTGCGGCCTCGATCTGAAGATCTACTGGTATCCTGGCCAAGCAAAAGATCTCCTCTATATGCTCGATCCACTCATCGGCATATAGGACCCCCTCGGTCCCCAGAAAGTCTCTGGGGCTCATCTTCTGAAACTGCTCGATCCCCGGTGTCCTCGGCTGCTGAACCACCGGTCGAGCTGCGACCGTCGTAAGGGCCAGCTCCATGCCCCTGTCCTGTCGAGCCTGCTGTCGGTCCATGAACTGCTGGAAGTACGCAAACATCTGTGCTGCATCCACGTATCCTGGAGGCGGTGGCTGCTGGAAGGGATCCTCTGGAATGACCGGGTCCTGCCTCCGAGTCGGTGGATGCATACCCCCTGCTGCGGCTGCCGAGGTCTCAATACGAGCAGAGGTGGCAGGAGCTACAGTCCCCTGGCCTCGCTATACTGGCTGAGAGGTAGCAGTTCCCTCTATAGCATCCTCATGAATGGCACGCTGTGATCGAGTCTCTACCATCCTGAAGATAGACAAACAAGAGTATCAATTTCTGAGAAAGAAGCGAAATAACAAAGGCGGACAGTTAAAAATTCAAAGGATCAGCTGACAATAAGGATTTAGATGGCAATAAAAGAATTTTTCTTAAAGTGATTGAGTACCTTAAAATTAATGTCCTATATCCTACTGCAGGCTGTAGTGATACTCTAATTCGAATACCACTACACTTCTAGTGCACGACCTGCATGGGCCACCACTAAAAATGTGTCATGACCCGCACCCTCGAGTAAGGGCACGAGACGTGGGTACGTCCAGCCTACGTCACAGTGTCGGGGGTAGAACGCTGTCCTAGGTCTACAATCAACTAGCAATATATCTCTAAACAGTTTATACTCTCCGAATGGGGGTGACATAGCAGTAAAACTCAATCACAATTAAGGAAGAGATAGCACAATATGAAATAGAACTCAAGGAAATAAATAGATAAAAAGTAGTCTAAGATAATCCCAGCAATATCCAGAAGTACATGGTCTCAGATACAGAATGAAACAATATATACAACTCTGAACTCCAAATAAAGTCTAGCTAAAATATGCCTCAAGACTACATAAAAGAAGATAAGCCTAACTAATCTAGTCTAGGCAATCGGGGTGATATCCTCAGCTAGAGCTGGGTCCTCCTGAGGGTCCAGCTCGCAGGTGTCATCAAAGGCTGCCCCGTAGAAAGTGTCCAGGCAGACCTCCTCCTCGTCCTCTGTAATATTTCAACAGGTCCAGTCAGGACAAGAGCGAGTACATTACATCTCAACAGTTCATAGCAGGTTAGATGATATAATCATGCAGTAAAGTAAGATACAAGTACTGAAAGAAGTGCAGTATGTAAACAGGGAGAGAAAGCTGTAATAGAAATATCTACTATAAATAAAGAGCTAACATGTGGCTAGTGAGTCAGAGTACAACATGGACATGTAAATGGCATGGGATGATTCTGATAAGACACTACGGAATGATTCTGATAAGATACTACTAGTGTATTATTCACATGTCCACTTCTACTCCCCCGTACCCTCAATCAATACACAAGGATCCAACCAGGTTATGTTATGATTCCATGCAAGGCCCCCGAAGGGTGGTACATGGATGTCCCATAAATGGGGATTCTAGGAAACCCAATGTATGGAATAAGGATTCAATGAAGACTCTGTGATCATAAGAGTATATGTCACAAGCAATCAGTGAACCAATGAAGCATAATGATACGCCATGTAAGTGAAACGCACAGAACATGTAGTACCCGATGCTCCCTAAGGATAACATCTCAAGAAGGGATCCATATAGTACCAATCCGTGTGACCAACGTGACAGTACAAGTAAAATAATCTACTGCGGGAAATAATTCTAAGCAGGATATGAAATGATCAGAAAATATACTCGCCTGGTATCTGAGTGCCCAATATAAAAGTACTGTCCGAGGAGTGGTGTCTGGCTCCTAATCAGGACAGCACAAGTCACAACAAGTCCAGAATAGTATAATGAAGTCCTACTATGCATTCTACATGAATCTAGGTCAAACTAGGCCATAGTCAACCCTTGGTCAACTCTGGTCAACTGCACTAGTCAAACTAGGTCAACTATTGTCAAAATAGTCTAAACTCAACTAACTAGGTCTAACAAGTCATTCTAGGCTCTAACAAGCCTATACTGGACAACACACATCATTCCAAGGCTATACAAGCCAAACAACAACCACACATCATAGGCAACATCACATTTAGCTATCTACCATGAAATTCATAAATATACATGAATAAAGGCTTACACCTATATATATACAACATATATATATAGAGCATTATATATAGGAAGAGAGTTGAGAGGGAAGGAACTAGTAAGTAGGGCTATGTGACACATGCAAGTGTGTGTGTGTGTGAACAGTGAAGTAAAAATCAGAAAACAGTATGGGATAGAGTGTGTGATACTAGAGAGTGAATAGTCATGTGAGGGTGTGTGAACAAGGAAAGAGTGATGTGTTAAATCTAAGTGATTCTCAGATTTACATGAATTCAGTGAAGGGGACTCAGGTTCAGGCATTCACTAAGTAAATGTCTAGTGAATCACTGTTTCAGTCAATTCAAGAGAAGGAAATCAGTCTTGCTTTGGAATTGGACAGCAGTTAAATGTCCAGGAGTCTGAGTTCAACTCAGACAGGAAAAATACAACAATAGTTAAACTCCCAACTACAAAACCTCAGGTTTAGCCATAACAAAACAGTCCACTCTTATCAGTTTATTCAACATGGGAAAACGTACCCAACATCATACTCAGGTTTTAAAACTACAGAGGAAAAACTCAGATTTTTATCTCAATACAAAATCAATTTTACACAAAATCTCAGGTTCAACTCATGTGAACCTTTAGTTGACAATGAAACTCAGCTATAGGCTAAATCGAAAAGGAAAGAAATTAATGAAACAGTGAATGCCCATCCCTTTCCAGGTTTTAAACCTATATTCAGATTTCAGAAAACAATAATGTAACTATGTCAGGTAATCTCAGGTTTCAGCCTAAACAAATTAGTTAACCTATCTTCACATCTCAGGTTTGAAGGGAACTCAGGGTTGTGTTCCCAGATTTCAGATTATATATGATGAAGACAATGAGCAAAAAAAACTGTGGGGTGTGTTCAGAAATCAAGAACAGTGTATAGGAAAGGAATTCAGTTTGCAATACCAACAATACCCCACCCATTCTCAACAATTTAAACATCAAGTTATCAAGGGAACAAATCTGGAAATATCAGTTTCCAGTTAGCAATGAATTCCTAGGTTTCAAATTTGAGAATGAACTCAATAGTCAAAACCTCAATCTCACAACCAAAAGCCTATAATTGATTTTAGAAACTTAATTAGCATGAAATGTAACATGTGGAAAACATCATCAGTTGAATACAACATAACAAATAGGGAAATAGATGGGTTTTCAAAACTGGAAACTCACAGAACAAAGAGTATCAGTGAAACAGTGATTTCTCCCATTTCGAATCCCATTTCTAAACAAAACCTAAACTAACATGGAAACTGAAACTATTACATAATATACATTATATTTAGGAACTATTTGACAATTAAAAACATTATTTAAGCTATTTAATATCAAATAAACTGTGAACACCAACTAGAACACTGAACTACACAGTGCATCACACGTGCAGGCACGAATCCGTGTCCGACACGACACAAGGGTATCTCAGATTTGGAGGGACTCGTGTCAGTCATTTCCCCTTGGCCCATGCCAAGTGGCATGACCTGAGTCGCCATGTCCATCGAGGAATCCACCCCGAGATGCAGGACACGCTGCCTGTGCGCGCGCTCGCATGCACCCTCGTGTGCACGTGTCCTGAACGACACGACATGACACAGGAACCACCTCAGTCGATCACGAATGTGTAAGCGACAACAAAATAGAAATTTCCAATCAAAAATAATTCAAAAATAGCACAAACAATATCACAGTGGCATTCCATCAAACACCTAGGATAGTGCACTGATACGTGTCCAGTTTGGATACGAAAGGACACGAAAACTTAGGATTTCCTATTCCTACTATTAGGTTAGGTCTAGGGCTCCCTAATCATGAAGACAAAACAAAATTTCATGGAGAAATGAGAAAGTTACCTATTGTTGAACTTTCAAGAAAAATCCCCAATCAATAGCTCTTGTCTTGATGTCCCAATCCACTCAAATCACATCAAACTGAGATGGAACCTTAACAACAGCAAGAATAGGTATTTTAGATCCTAATGGAAAAGATTAGAAAGAAAAAGGAAGAGGAATGGATTTCTAGGGATTAAAATATAATAGGAAACTAACCTTCTTGAACTTTGAGCTTTTCCTAAGAAAGAGGCAACCCTAGATTTTAGGAGGGATTTTATAGTAGGGGAATCCCTAGGATAATCTAGGTGGCCGTCCAAGTGTGGACTAGGCTAGGGTTTGCACTAGGTTGGCTAGTCCTATTAGGTTAAGTCACAAAATGACTTGTGAAATCACAAGCCATTTCTCAAACCATTTAATTCCTAATCTCCTCACTCAATTTCTAATGAACTAATTACCACTAACTTAAGTCATGCTAGGTTAGGCTAGAGTCACATAACCTAACCAAGTCCATACTAACTAGGATTAGATTCTAGGTTAGTCTACAAGGGTCAAGACTAGTCAAAGTCAACCTAGTCCAAACAATTCCAAAAAAATTCCCAAAAATTCAAATAAATTCTAATAAATTTAAATTACCCCAAAAATGATAAAAATACCCTCATACTAAAAATGTGGTAGTGACACATCCTCAGACAGACGGGCAGTCGGAGAGGACCATCCAGACTTTGGAGGATATGCTACGCACATGTGTGCTGGATCTCGGGGGTTCTTGGGAGGACCATCTTCACCTGATAGAGTTTGCTTACAACAACAGCTACCAGGCCAGTATAGAGATGTCACCATTTGAGGCTCTATATGGACGGAGATGCCGTACTCCTTTGTCTTGGGACGATGTCGACGAGCGGGCGCTTCTTGGGCCGGAGATGGTTGTGGATGCGGCCGAGAAGGTCATGATAATTAGAGACAGACTTCGGGTGGCTCAGGATAGGCAGCGGTATTGGGCCGATAGTCACCGAAGACCGTTAGAGTTCGAGGTTAGTTTCAGTTCTTGTCGTGTTTGTTGTGATTGTTTGTTAGTTGTGTGCTGAGTTTTGTCTTGTGTCTAGGTTGGTGACATGGTGTTTTTGAGGATATCCCCGACACATGGCACTATTCGCTTTAGCGGCGGTAGGAAGCTCAGTCCGTGCTACATCGGACCTTTCACCATCTTAGAGAGGATCGGTGCAGTAGCCTACCGACTGGACTTGCCTACCAGGCTCGAGGGAGTGCACAACGTGTTTCACGTATCTCAGCTGAGGCGGTACGTGGCAGATCCTAGCCATATATTGGACCATTCAGCGATACAGGTGGGACCTACTCTCAGCTATCCAGAACAGCCGGTGGAGATTCTGGATCGCAGGGAGAAGGTGCTCCGAAACTAGGTCATACCCTTGGTTCGGGTTGCGTGGAGACATCACTCTCCAGGTGAGTCTACCTGGGAGAGGGAGGACGACATGCGGGAGCGTTTCCCTTATCTTTTCGCGTCCTGAGGTATAAATCTATTTCTTTGGTCTTTCTGTTTTTGATTTCCTGTGCTTGTTGTCTTCAATTTCGAGGACGAAATTTTTTTAAGGTGGATAGACTTGTCACCCTCACTTTTCCAAGATAGGGGTAAAATGGTAATTTTCCATTTTATTATATTTTTTGGAAATTTTATTTGATTTATAGGTTTTTAGGGATTTGGTTGATTTAGTTTGAATTTTATCCAATTTGGACTTAAGTTGGAGACCCGGGTAGTCTGGACACTAGTGGGACCCACATACTAGCTGGACTTGGCCCACATGCCATCCTAACTAGGCTAGAAACCATAAACCATACTCCCATGACTTAACTAGTCATTTAGAGGCTTAATTAGTCAATTTGGAGTTAAACCAAACCAAGCCTAATGGGTCTCCACCCAAACCCATTAAGACCCCCATGGCCGGCCATGTATAGGCAAAACCCCCTCCCTTTACTTCACTCCAAAGTAATCTCTCTCTCTCTCTCTCTCTTCATTCATTCATTTCTTTTGAAGGTTCTTCTTCCTCAAGGAACCAATTCTAGGTATGCTCATTAACCCCCATAAATTTTCTCTCTTGCATTTATTCTTTCACAATAAATGTGGAGGAAACCATTCTCTACTTAATGACCATAGCTTTTATAGGTTTTCCTAAAACCTAGTTTAAGGATTTACACTACAACAAATAAGGCCTACAATAGCAGTTTTTCTATAGCGTTCTAGTGTCCCCGCTATAGAATGTTATCAACAATAGCGTTCTTTCTGCAGTACTATAAAAATATCTTTCTATAGCGTTTCTTGAATGCTATAGAATCTATAACATTCATCTATTGCTTTGTTTATATGTCAAAGCATATCTCATGTTCGAATCCTATGAGAAGCATCATAGGTTTTTATTTTACATGATTAAAAAACAGACTATAGCATATTTGGCATGAAAGTATACAAATTTACAAATCTCGCACCCGACATTTACAAAACCCATAGCCTAAACCTCCACTACAAGAAAAAAAATTTCGACGTTTATAATAAAATTGGCCTAGGCATGATATACCGATATTGTACAAACAACGTCAAACAATATCGACGTTTTCTCGTAGGTTGATTACCGATGTTTTTTCCCAACGTTTGTGGAAAAGTCGGCTAAGCTAAGATATACCGACGTTTTTTAATAAACGATGGAAAAAACTGTCGTTTGGTTAAAAATATTGAATATGTGGGGCCTTTCCGATATTTTTTCCCCAAGTTTTTGGTCATATACTTTTTATTTAATTTATTAGGTGTGGAAGCATAGGAACAAAGGAATATTTTTCCCCCAAAATTTGTATTCTCATTCCCGCACTAGCATAAGAATCCCCTAAACCTCTCATCTCTCTCTCTCTCCCCTACTCCTTCGAGCAGAAATAACAGTCCCTCAAATCCAAAACCCTAGATACAAACCCTCCCCAAATCATTATCCTTAGACCCCAACCAACGTCTCCAAAACCTAACCGTAGAAACCCTACCCCAAGATCCCTAACCATATTTCCAAATCCTTCCTCCACGAGCACCGACCACGATGCCTTCGACGACGAGGAGGAGCCATCAGTTCCAGCTGTCACTGCCTCCATAGCCGCTGGGACCCCAGTCCGACTGCTCCGAATCAGGGGAGGTACCTCCTTATGATCAGGGTAAAAGAAGGCACGAGTGTCGAAGGTCGGCATGCCCTCCTCTTCAACAACGAAGCCAACGGAGCCTTCAAACTCCCGCCAAGCCCTGGTCCCGTGGAGCAACGACGAATCCCTCCCAATCGACTTCTACGATGTGAGCTAGCCACCTCATCGAAGAGATTCCAACCAGGCCCGCAAAGAGAAGCCGGATCGTCCATGATATCGGTGGTGGCGATGTATTCAGATCCCATCTTGATATCGAGGGGTTACTCGACCTCCCTCCTCCTTCAGATGATGACATTGGTGCTTGTGGTAATGATAAAGGAGACTTAGTCTCAGGTTCAATTCGATCTCTGATGTTAATATTTTTGCTATATTTATTTAGTAATTTGTTGATCAATTTGAGATTTTTTCTTCAAACTGTTCTTTGGACAGTTGCTTGATGTTTGGTGAAGTAGTTGACTAGATGTTAAATATTGATGAACTTATTCACGATGATATCGCTTAACTGTACTTACAAATCAAAAGGAGAGGAAGATTTGGAGTGTCAGACTCACCATATTTGAGAGTATATAATTTTATTTCCATTGCCGATTAGGGTTACATTGGAGCGAAGCTAGTTTTTCCCCTCTTTTCCACTGTGCACTACATGTTTGTTAAAATTCCTAAAAGAGAATGTTGTTTTTGTAAGTCTTTCCTTAGCTAATCGTTTTACATTCAATACCAGTAGTAGTTGTTATATATATATGGCTTTTTCAGACTTTTAGTTGAATTTCTTTTCATGCATTTCTTTGCTTCTGTAGAAGTTCTGGGAACTGTGTCTTTGATTTTAAGGCGTTGAGATTTTTACGAGGTTATTTGTTTGTTCTCATATTAGAGTTGAGGTACTGCAGCTAAACCACTTACATGTGCATGCTTAAGCATGAAGATATGATGCTACGGAAATGCTTATGCGACATGTTGGTTTGTATGGTTTTTTACTATCACTATTGCTTCTTCTTTTTCTTTTGATAGTTGATTTTCCTAATTTACTGCAAGTACAATACAAACAAACAAAAACAAAGTAAATATTCAATTGTTTATCACCTTTGGATGATTCTATATGTTAAAGAAAACATTGTTCTTAGACTAGCTGCCTCTCAAAAGTACATAATTAGAGAGCTCTTACTGTATATGTATTCAATTAAGTGGCACTCCAAATGCAGTTTTTCACTTGCTGCAAGGCTGCGACTGAAGTTGCAAGGCATTATGTTACCTTCAATACTTTCTTCGAGTACAACATTGACGACTTAATACATATGTATCAGGTTTGGTCGATTTGATGTATTGATAGACTTGTTCCTGAGTCGATAAAATTTAATAGTCATATTTCTATTCATAGCATATGAGATGCAAATAACATAATGTGACAAGGTCCAGGATTACCTTAGTTTCAGAACTTTAATTACCATAGTATGGACTATGGAGGTTGATATATGATACTACCACAAGAAGCCTTTGTATGCAATATTTAATGTGTTCATGCATGATTTCAACTTCATAAGCCCACCAATAGGTACCATCATATTTAGAAGATAGCAAAATATCTGTAAGTGGGTCGGTGTGGTGGTTTAATTTGAAAACCTTTACCTCGATATGGGTCCATATGCAGGAGCTGCTCCAGAGGCGGTGGGTTCAGAAAGGGATAGAGATTATCATTATAAAAGGGCTAGAGTTCTTGCTTGTGCCGAGTGAGTTTTTACTGCTTCATTAAAGCTTTTTGACATATTAGAAGAGGATTTAGTTATTTATTATTAATTATTAAAATATCCAAATTTGATTTTGGCTTATCATTTTTGCTTTATTTTTTTAGCATAAATAGCATTTTTTTTTTATATTTTACTCACACTAGTTGGAGTTGATATAGACTGATTAGAAGCAGTTTATAGCTTTTCCTGTAATTCTATTATATCCAAGTGAAATTATTTCTATAGTTGGCTCGTGCTATCTTTAATTTAAATTGCTTATTATTCAATGAGGTATTGGAAACCGATATATAATTTCTTGTATCTGAAGTTCAATAGTATGAAACAATGTTTATTTCTTTACCTATTAAATGACAATAAACAGACTAATAAAGCAGGCAGACAATACTTGGGCTGAACAGATCGTGTTCTTGAAATTTTTATGAAGTTTAAATTTATTCTACTTCTACCGATGCTAATCATTTTATATCACCACATTGGCTGATGTCATGTGGTATTGTAGCATCAAGGGTCAAAATGTTTACCATTTTATCACATTTGGAATCCCTAGAAAATATTTTTATCATGATCTCCATGATATAATGATTTACTGGGAGATCTCAAGTTTTTGTCCATTTATAATATTCACATGGTATGTAATTATAGCAAGACAAGAAATCACTTGTCCTCAATGTACGGACTGTACATGTTTCTATTTTTGATTTTAGAATTCTGTTACACACGCCTGATCAATTAAGGTTCAGGAAATTATGATATGAGATGATCAACAGGCAGAAGACCCTCGTCTCATTCCATTATATTTCTCCCAGATTACATGATTTTCTTATCCGCACCATTTATAATTTAGATATTTTACTTAGTATAAGAAATGAATAAGTGATAGATAGATGAACTCATACCTTTCTAGCTTTAATCACGGTTGTACGTTGCTTCTTTTCTCCTTAGGTCCTTCCAAAATCACTTTTAAGATACTAGCTGCTGGAAATGTATAAACATTTAGAAAATAGATAAATGGCTATACACCCTTCGGCATTTGCTTTCCACTCATTAGTTGCTCAAGGAATCATTTCGTGAGATACTATGTTCTTAATTGTTTAAATATGAGCAACATTTTTTTTTTCATGTGCAATTTTGTTCGTTTCACACAAGGTGAACATATTCCTTTTTTGTGCTATGGAATATATAGGAATTTTTTCTGTACTGCTTACTGATTTTAGAAAACTGGGTTTTCTCTTACTCTTTCATTAGAAGACCTAGATCTTCTATATAGCTTATGGTCCTTGAGCTTAATGCTTATATATAGACTATACAAATGGAGGCCCTTGAGCATAGTGCTTATAGATGACACACAGTGGTGTAATTAGAGCCCTAGAATGATATGTGTCCGTATCAATGGGTGGATTCGTTTCGAGGGGAACCCGCTAACACCTCAATTTGTAGTTCGCTTCGAGGGGAACTAAGCCCTCCATCAGAAAAGACAAAGCTTTATCATAATTTTCTCCCTTTTTTAGTTGAGTGCAGCTCTGTGACCACCCCCAACCAGTGTGATCCACTGCCAAGTTTGAAATGAGCAGAGAAAAGGCTCAAAGGTGTTTTTGAATTAGTGGTACAGAGATGGACCCAAGAGATGCATGAGCCGAAGTGATAATATGCCTTCTTCTTCTCTCATTATTCTGATTTCTAGTGTAAAATATGTTGGACTAACTGCTCCCCTTGGTTAAAGGAGGAGAAGTCGTAACCTAAAGGAAGAAAAGAAGAGGAGAAAGGCAAGTCTGTCATTAATATTGTCAAGTAATATTTGGGATACTAGGTAGGTTTAAGGCACTACAGAAAACCCTGAATTGTAAGATTCATGCAATGTACATTTGCAATGATCAATTTTTGTGATTGTTTTTTTCCTGTATTCTTGAGTTGTAAAAATGCCTGCTTGGTACGGCTGTAATAGTATTCCACATATTAGAATGATTTTTGCTACACTTAAAACAAATATATAGATTTACATTATGCTGATTATGGCTGACCACTTTATTAACCTCATCTTCCCATTACTGCTGAGTGCTGACTAATATCTAACAAATGCTAACTGGTACATCTTTTATGCTTGAACTTACATTTTTTGGAGCAGAAATTTTGCGTGTAACCACACTGTTGGGGAATGCATCTCTTAGAGATCAAAGTGGGCTTAAACATGGTAACCCCCTGACTACTGGGGGATTATTTTCAAATGGAGCAACAGCTGATATGAGTGGGTGGGCAACATCATTCCAATCAGAAGTACGGATACTAACCATTAACATAACTCCTTTTTGCATGTAAATATACTGCTCGCAGAAGGGTTCCTGAAGTATTTCTTCAAGTTCATGCTAACTTGAGTTAACTTAGTTTTAAGTGTTTTAATCGCTGACTTTTTACTAAGTTTACTGCTCGCAGAAGGGTTCCTGAAGTAGTACTGCAAGTTTAACTAGAGTTGACTTAGTCTCAGTCTTTTAATCCCTGACTATTTTGTACACAATGCCGACTCTATTATCCTGTTTGGGTGCTACCTTAGGCGTCTGATATGTTCTATTTTGTTTGTGAGCTTTCCTCATGATACTTACTGATCTAACTGGGACTTGAGTGTTAGCTTAACCATCATCCAGATGCATACAAGTCAATAACCTTCCTTCCTGCTGTGGTTCACTGTAATTTCTCACTCTTTTGTTTTACCTGAGTGATTACTTTCTTGTGGGACTTGGTCCAATTTCTATAACTTGCAAGGTGAACACAGTTTCAGCAGTTTCCTGCAATGTTATGGAAACATCTGGTGGATTGCATGCATCATGAACATTGATTGCAGAAGGTTCATTCCTTTCTTACAGCGTATGAAATAATCTGCACAATTGGATTTTCTTCTTATTGGAGCAGGGGCATAAGCTTTTCTAGTGGCACATAAATTTTGATACAATATTGTTCAGTTAGTCTTCTACATCTTCTGCAATGTATTGTGTGACTAGAAAATTTATACATCCTGTTCTTCCATTCTAAGAATGTCATGTGAATTATTTAGTGTAATTATATCATGTGTCCTTTGAAATGATTTAGAATCTTCTACTTATAAACTTCATAATTTGTTGTGCAGAGGCTGGGAATATCACAGCAATCCTCGGCCCATGGTTGGCTTGGGTCCCAAGGTAGCTCCGCCAGTCTCGTTGTTAAGAAAACAATGAGGGTTGACATACCCGTGGACAAGTACCCAACTGTATGCTACAATCCTCCTACTTCAGTTCGATATCTGCTCTGTCAAGATTTTTGTCCTTAAATATGTTTCAAATGTGTTTCCACAGTTCAACTTTGTTGGACGCCTCCTTGGTCCTAGAGGGAACTCACTTAAGAGAGTTGAAGCAAGTACTGATTGCCGTGTTTTGATAAGAGGTCGTAGAAGCATCAAGGATCCAACGCGGGTGAGTTATAATCTGATTGTTGGTAATTGCTATCTTATTTTTTTATCTAAGTACTCTATTATAAAAACTGCTAGATATCTCTTAGTTCATTTCATGGTGTCAAATATTTCTATCTTATTTTTTTATATCATAATGTGTTTTCTTCTCAATTTTGTGTAGGTTGGCGTATATGTTTTTGATGGTTGTGGATAGCTGCTAGAAGGAAAGAGGCGATCGAGCTGTTTTTTGGCCTACAGATATTTGTAAATGGAATGGTTTATTTTGGACTACAGATACTTTGTAAATGGAATGGTTTATTTTGGCGTACAACTACTTTTTCTACATCTTGAATGTTTTAATGACTACTACTTTTTGTATATCTTGAATGTTCTAATGAAACATTTCATATTTTGGCAAATCTTTCCTATATCTTGATTGATCGAAATGCAAGTTACGATTGGAATTGTTTGCGATTATGGTTATTTATATGTGATACAAAACAGGTTATGAAATATGAAATTCTGTAGCAGATATGAAATAATATGAAATTCTGTAGCAGGTTTGTAGCACTCAAAACGTCTAAATTGCTGCTACCATGATAGCATATGATGAACGCTATAATAAATCAAACCATCTATAGCGTTCATGACAATCAATTCATCAAACGCTATAAATCATCCACATCATTCACAAACGCTATAAATAATTCACAGCATTCATAAATGCTATAAGTAATCCACAGCACTCACGAACGCTATAAACTATCTACAACATTCTAGAATGCTATAAAGTATTTATAGCATTCATAAACGCTATAAACCATCAACAGCATACACGAACGCTATAAACCTTCTACAGCATTCATGAACGCTATAATGTTATAGCGTTCACATGTCTGGACATACTATAGCGTGGGCGATTATAGCAGACAGAATATGCTATAGAAGGCTTTCTATAGCGTTCTGCGCATGCTATTGTAGGCCATATTTGTTGTAGTGTTATTAGGGGTTTTCCTTTTTAGAGAGAGATATATATGTGTATATATATATTTCTATATGAGTATGTGTGTGAGTGCCTATATATATATGTAGATGGATTTATGTGTTTGTGAGTTTATATATATATATATTTATGTGTTTGTGAGTTTATATATATATATATATATATATATATATATATATATATATATATATATATATATATATATATATATATATATATATATATATATGGATGTGTGTGTGTGATTTTAGAGGAAGAGAATGAGAGTTTGGGGGAGAGGAATAGAAGTAGAAGAAGAAGGAATAAGAAATAGCAGCAGCAGCAGCAGCAGTAGGAAGTAGAGCAGCAGCAGCAGTAGGAAGTGGCAGCAGCATCAGTAGAAAGTAGAGCAGCAGCAGCAGTAGGAAGTAGAGCAGCAGCAACAGTAGGAAGTGGCAGCAGCAGCATAAGCCCAGTAGCAGTAGCAGTAGCAGCAGTTAGGCATTAGGAGCAGCAGCGGTATTAAGAAGGAGACGGAGAATAAGAAATAAGAGACGGAAAATAAGAAGAAGGAGACGAAAAAAAGAAATAAGAGACGGAGAATAAGGAGAAGGAGACGGAGAATAAGAAGAATAAGACGGAGAATAAGGAGAATAAGACGGAGAATAAGAAGAAGGAGAATAAGGAGAAGGAGACGGAGAATGAGAAATAAGAGACGGAGAATGAGAAATAAGAGACGGAGAATAAGGAGAAGGAGACGGAGAATAAGAAATAAGAGATGGAGAATAAGGAGAAGGAGACGGAGAATAAGAAGAATAAGATGGAGAATAAGGAGAAGGAGACGGAGAATAAGGAGAAGGGAATATAGGAAATCAAATTTGAGAGGGTTTGTGAGTGAGTCAACACTTTGTCTAGAGTTGACCAAGGTTGACCAGTTGACTAAAAGTCAACTGTAGGCCAACTCTTGAACCCGTTTGACTTTCTTCGACTTGTTTTGACTTGCGATGACTGATTTGACCTAGAGTTGATTTGGTCTGACTTAGATTGACTTGATATAACTTGATTTTACCTAGATTTGACTTGACAGGACTTAGTGTGACTCAGTGAGACCTAGTTTGACCTAGATTGCATAACATTCATTATGAATTATTCTTAAACTTGTTTAAACCTAAATTAACATACAGTATCTCATCTTTAGGTTTCTGATTACCGCTCTGAGCATTGATATACCCTATAGCTCAGGACAGCAGGCGAGTACATTCACTGATAGTTTTTACTGTCTTGATATCTGCTATATCCGATTCAGTCGTAGTGTCTTACTTGATTCTCAGTCACGATAGTTTACGGAATAGTACACGTTGGATCATGACATGAGATGTTGTTCCTAGATTTCTGGGTATATTGGTATATTTTTTGTCTTGTTTTTTGTACTTGTATAGACACCGATTTCTAAAGAGATTTGCTACCCTCTTACGGAATCACGTGCCATGACGTGTTGTCACGACCCGCACCCACTGTGAGGGTACGAGAGCGTAACAACGCCCAGCCTACGCCGCAGTGTCGGCGGTAGAACGCTGTTCTAGGTCATGAACTATAACTAACATAATATGAATGCTCTCCATAAGGAGGCCAACACAGAGGTACAACTCAATCACAATCTAGAGATAGAATATGGTACGATAAAATAGATAAGAGAATCCTCAACCGAGGTACAACAAAAATGAAATACAAGTCTCAACATCTCTACAATATACAAACTCTGAATCAAGAACAACAACTAAACATAAAAGAAAAACAGTCTAAACTATCTATACTAAGCAAGGTATCGTCCTCAGCAGCTGCCTGAACCTCCCCTGGGGTCCAGGTCGCGAGTGTCAACTAGGCAAACTCCAAGTAAGGGTACAGGGTGCCTCATCATCCTCTGTAAAATTTTCAACAGGTCCAGTCAGGACGGGAGCGAGCACAAAACATCTCACGCAGTTCATATCATGTTAGGAAATATAAAGCATGCAATAGAGTAAGGTACATGAAACGCTGAAAGTAAGAAGTATATGAAAAACAGTAGAGATTTGATAACAAAAAATATCTAAATATGATAAATAAGAACTGTAAGCCTACTGTGATTTAGAGTACAATATGGTTATGTAAACGGTCTAGGAAAATGCAATGGTAACTCCATTGTACGTGGGTGTACAATAGACATATACAATAGTTATACAATGTTGTACAATAGGATTTGATTACATAACCAATTCTACTCCCTCTCCCCAAATCAATACACAAGGATCTACTCCGGTTACGTTATCTTGCACAATAGTATACAATGTTATACAATAGATGTACAATATTATACAATAGATGTACAATATTATACAATGGATGTACAATATTATACAATAGATGTACAATGTTATACAATAGTTGTACAATGGTCTATCCCTGGGACTCATGTGATACTGAGAGTACAATATGCACAAGGAGTATACAAGGATATGGATATTCAATAAATACAATATGTAAGTGAAACACACATCACAATATGTATTTAGTGAATACAAGGAGATAACATCTCAGAAGAAGATCCGTATAGTACCAATCCGTGATAATGATCGTGTCAGCATCAAGTACAGTAATCTAGAGCAAGAATATAAATTCAGACAAGTATGAAACGGTCAGAGAATGTACTCGCCTCGTATCTGAATGTCTGAAGTAAATGTACTGTCCGAGATGAGGTACCTGACTCCTAGTTAGAGCAACATAAGTCAAGATGTACACAGGGAATGATAAATATAATCTACAATGCATCTGCATGCTGTCTATGTCAAACTAGACTAAAGTCAACACTTGGTCAACTCCAGTCAACTAGACTAGTCAAACTAGGTCAACTAGGTCAAATCCTAGCCCAACAAGTCTAATAAGTCTCACTTGGCCTAACCAAGCCTAGTCTAGAAATCACACACCAATCACAAGGCTATACAAGCCAAACAAAAGCCATCACATTCAATATTATACATAAGAGAAAGGAAGCTAACATGTAAAGCTATGTGTGTGTGTGAACATGGAGGTGTACATGAAAAGAGAATTCAACACTAGTCACATATATGTATATATAACTATAGGAAAACTCTATTTACCACATTAACACATTTAGCCATGTATAGTATATATATAGAGAGAGAGAGAGAGAAGAGCATGTGTAGTGTTCATGGGTGTGTGTGTGTGTGTCATGAAAGTGCACAAGAACATGTGTGTGTTATCATGGAATGAGTGTTAGGCAATGTGTGAGTGAGAGTGTCAATGAGTGAGGGTGTGAGGGTTATATAGTGTAGTGTGCATTGTGTGTGGAGTGATAGTGAGGCATTGTGTAGCAAAGTGTCAATAGGAAGTTAACATTCACATATATGAGTTCTCATGTATCTCTTATTTAGTAAAACAAAACTAAATTCCAGTTTTATTCCTAACAATGCTATATATATTACATCTATTATTACATTACATTCATGCTTGCATTCATTCATCATTCATTTATTCTCTTGCACCACTATATGCACCATACATTACATACTATGGAACCTACATATTCATTACAAGTCATACTTATACATGCTTATATTAGATAGGATACTTACACCTTATATATCATTTATTTAAACATTTACTCATGCTTGTATTCTCTATTTAATTACATAATATATATACATTAACATGGGTTAAAATCAAATAGAACATTATATTACACACAAGGGTGCACAAAATGCATATGCCGAATAGTAACTCCTACTAATAATCAATACTGTACCATCTCAGCATGAATTAAAATCTAGGATTAAAGTATGTTATAGATCTATGTGTTAGCTTTCCTAAACTTCAAACGGATCACGTTTTCGTTTCGAAAACTCCCGGAATCGCGAAAACACCGAGAACGCGTTTGTCTTTCGTACAGCTTACACTCAAAAATTCTCCAGAAAGTTACAGAAAGAATTAGGCCTATTAATATATATTTTTGGAAACCTAACTTCAATACGCTTCTTTTAAAAAAACGGAAGATTAAACCGAGCTTTGAGCTAGAAGTTATGATATTTCTAAGTTAGGGCTGTGAAATTAAAAACGTGGATGAAAATCATGACGGATTTGGGTAGTTTGAGACAAAAGAACACAAGTATATAACATAATATATCAAGAACTCACTCTCTACACTAATATATATATATGAGACACTATAGAACACATCTCCAATACAAAAATATGAGATTAAACATGTAATAATTCATTCATACATAACAACAACACATAGTGTGGCCAAATTTAGAATTTTTCCACATGGACACAACCACAACACAAAACACTCCTATGACCTCCAAATAGACACAAAATGGACACAAATGGAGATACAACCATGGGGGTCATTCCTATTGGTTCAAAATATACCTATATGCATGAGGAAATAAAAAGGAGAAGGGATTTATACCTCCCGGTAGATCGAATCGAAGAAAAGCCTTCCCGGAGCGACACCGATACGTAGAGATTCCAAAAGGACACGAACGAGCTCCGAATCCTCCCAAACTTGGGTAGCTTCCTCCTTGGCTAGAATGGAGAAGGAAAGAAGAAGATTTGGTGGCGAAATGGAAGGATTTGGTGGAGAAATTGCTAGGGATTGCTCTCTAGAAATTTGGGGAAGAACAAGAGAGAGAGTGTGGATGAGAATAATGAAATGAACTTGAGCCTATCCTCTCCCAAAGTGGCTGGCCATATGGGGCTATTTGTCCTATTATGGTAAGGTCCAAAATGCCCCCACTAACCTATTCTATGAGTATTAGGAAAGGGCTAATTGGTTGGGGCTAAATTAGTCATTCTAAAGTCTCTAATCACACTAACCTTATCCATAATAATTAGTCTAACCTCTAACTAAAATATTTCAATCACGTAGACTAAATTTAATATCATGTGGGCCATGCCTAACTAGTGTGTGGGTCCCACTAGAGTCAAACTACCACCGGGTCCCCGTTTCAAGTCGGATTGAGTTGAAATTCGAACCCGACTCAAATAACCCCAAAACAATATCATAAATAATAAAATAAATTTCAACCCCAAAATAATATCATAAATAATAAAATAAATTTCAAAAATATTCAAAAATATAAAATGACAAAAATATCCATGTTTCTGAAAACTGGGGATGACAAATTCCTCGAAATTAAAACCAAACAATAGTAAAATGTCAAAATCACAAGTCATAATTTTAAATAGTTTTAAAATGATTAAAAATCACCAAAAATTATAATATGAAATAATTATCAATAATAATAATTATAATTACAAAATTTTAAAATTTCCTCATCTGGAAAATTGGGTGTTACAATCCTACCCACCTTATAAAAATTTCGTCCTCGAAATTAAGATGATCGTACCCCCTTCTAGGTCAAACATAGTCAAGGGTCAATCACTAGTCAATTTCTCAACATCCAAGTACTTGGTCATCAACTGGTCAACTTCTTAGGGTTTTACCTATGCTAGCTATCTAGGTGTTGGCAACTAGAATTTAGCAAAAGAAAACTCTATAGTAGACTAGCTCTTAACTTCCAAATCCTATCAAGTCACCCATAACTAATTACCCACAAGCTAAGCACACCAATCCCAAATACCACATATATATATATGCTCAAGAATAACAACCCATCACATATATCCTAAGTATATCATCTATATTATAGACCTCTAGTCCTAGGTGAAACTACAACTATGCTCAAGGGCAGGCTCTGGTTACTGGGTGCCTTACTGGAAGGGTAAGGAAACAATAAATAATCATCAAGGTTGTATGGCATACTAACATCCTATACGTAACTGGTTGGTATTATAATAACAGAGAATTATCTACAATGGGTTACTATTCTAGCACCAATGCTAACTATCACCTCTAGGGTACAGACACTCTACAAGTCACCATATCTATATACTATGAAGGAACTACCTATGAACAAGCTCTACAATCTAAATATCCCTACTCCTAAGTCATTTATAATACAAAAAGGGTATGATGTTTTAAACCTTCTCAAGATACAATCTGCTAATCATATGCGTCTGTCCAAAATCATGTTGTCCAGAGTCTTCATCATGCTAGTGAGCAAGGCTACGATAATCACAGAGTCCTTGACTAAGGTACGTACCTCTAGGTTCATGGTATTTAAAATTTCGTATAGTCGCATGCGACGGCAAAAACCTTAAATTCCCATATCCAAGAAATACATCTGAAATCTGACTACATGTCCTCACTATGCCAACTAACACAACTATCGAAGATCCTAGATCCCATGATTTAGGTGACCTAGCCCATACGATTCTGAAGAAAAACATCATAACAAAAGAACAACATGACAAACTTAATAAATCAGCAAGGAACAGATGGAATCGAATTTCAAGGTAGTTATAAAAGACAATTCCGGGAATGGAATTGAGAAGAACGGAACTTGCAGCAAGATCTCCAATGGTCTGTGCATCCTTGACTGTCCTGACGATAGCTCGCCCTGCTGGTTTCCCCTGGTCTGCTGCATGAATCACCGCTGCTGAGAGAAATCAGAAATAACAGGAGAAATCTCTGTACAGATAGAGGTGCACCTCCAATGTAGCAGATACGCCAACCTGAGTCGGCACAACAGGAGCTGCGGTCTCGAGGCCCTGATGAACAGGACGAGAGGTGGCCAGCCTCTCGATAGTATCCCCCGAACCGAAGTGATGAGATCCTGTCTTCATAACCATCATGAAAACAGATCAAAACAAGGAGCAATTTCTGAGAATGAAGCGAAAATTCAAAGGAGGACAGTTTATATTCAAGGGAAGTCAATAAGCAACAATTTTAGACAAAGGAATCTGATTAAGAGTTTTTCCTAATGTGATTGAGTACCTCTAAAAATAATCCTAATCCTGCTGCAGGCTGTAGTGATACTCTAGTTCGAATACCACTACATAAACTCGACCTGCATGGGCCACCACTAAAAACGTGTCACGACCCGCACCCACTGTGAGGGTACGAGAGCGTAACAACGCCCAGCCTACGCCGCAGTGTCGGCGGTAGAACGCTGTTCTAGGTCATGAAACTATAACTAACATAATATGAATGCTCTCCATAAGGAGGCCAACACAGAGGTACAACTCAATCACAATCTAGAGATAGAATATGGTACGATAAAATAGATAAGAGAATCCTCAACCGAGGTACAACAAAAATGAAATACAAGTCTCAACATCTCTACAATATACAAACTCTGAATCAAGAACAACAACTAAACATAAAAGAAAAACAGTCTAAACTATCTATACTAAGCAAGGTATCGTCCTCAGCAGCTGCCTGAACCTCCCCTGGGGTCCAGGTCGCGAGTGTCAACTAGGCAAACTCCAAGTAAGGGTACAGGGTGCCTCATCATCCTCTGTAAAATTTTCAACAGGTCCAGTCAGGACGGGAGCGAGCACAAAACATCTCACGCAGTTCATATCATGTTAGGAAATATAAAGCATGCAATAGAGTAAGGTACATGAAACGCTGAAAGTAAGAAGTATATGAAAAACAGTAGAGATTTGATAACAAAAAATATCTAAATATGATAAATAAGAACTGTAAGCCTACTGTGATTTAGAGTACAATATGGTTATGTAAACGGTCTAGGAAAATGCAATGGTAACTCCATTGTACGTGGGTGTACAATAGACATATACAATAGTTATACAATGTTGTACAATAGAATTTGATTACATAACCAATTCTACTCCCCCTCCCCAAATCAATACACAAGGATCTACTCCGGTTACGTTATCTTGCACAATAGTATACAATGTTATACAATAGATGTACAATATTACAATAGATGTACAATATTATACAATGGATGTACAATATATACAATAGATGTACAATGTTATACAATAGTTATACAATGGTCTATCCCTGGGACTCATGTGATACTGAGAGTACAATATGCACAAGGAGTATACAAGGATATGGATATTCAATAAATACAATATGTAAGTGAAACACACATCACAATATGTATTTAGTGAATACAAGGAGATAACATCTCAGAAGAAGATCCGTATAGTACCAATCCGTGATAATGATCGTGTCAGCATCAAGTACAGTAATCTAGAGCAAGAATATAAATTCAGACAAGTATGAAACGGTCAGAGAATGTACTCGCCTCGTATCTGAATGTCTGAAGTAAATGTACTGTCCGAGATGAGGTACCTGACTCCTAGTTAGAGCAACATAAGTCAAGATGTACACAGGGAATGATAAATAAATCTACAATGCATCTGCATGCTGTCTATGTCAAACTAGACTAAAGTCAACACTTGGTCAACTCCAGTCAACTAGACTAGTCAAACTAGGTCAACTAGGTCAAATCCTAGCCAACAAGTCTAATAAGTCTCACTTGGCCTAACCAAGCCTAGTCTAGAAATCACACACCAATCACAAGGCTATACAAGCCAAACAAAAGCCATCACATTCAATATTATACATAAGAGAAAGGAAGCTAACATGTAAAGCTATGTGTGTGTGAACATGGAGGTGTACATGAAAAGAGAATTCAACACTAGGCCCTATATCACATATATGTATATATAACTATAGGAAAACTCTATTTACCATATTAACACATTTAGCCATGTATAGTATATATATAGAGAGAGAGAGAGAGAGAAAGCATGTGTATGTGTTCATGGGTGTGTGTGTGTGTCATGAAAGTGCACAAGAACATGTGTGTGTTATCATGGAATGAGTGTTAGGCAATGTGTGAGTGAGAGTGTCAATGAGTGAGGGTGTGAGGGTTATATGTAGTGTGCATTGTGTGTGGAGTGATAGTGAGGCATTGTGTAGCAAAGTGTCAATAGGAAGTTAACATTCACATATAGAGTTCTCATGTATCTCTTATTAGTAAAACAAAACTAAATTCCAGTTTTATTCCTAACAATGCTATATATATTACATCTATTATTACATTACATTCATGCTTGCATTCATTCATCATTCATTTATTCTCTTGCACCACTATATGCACCATACATTACATACTATGGAACCTACATATTCATTACAAGTCATACTTATACATGCTTATATTAGATAGGATACTTACACCTTATATATCATTTATTTAAACATTTACTCATGCTTGTATTCTCTATTTAATTACATAATATATACATTAACATGGGTTAAAATCAAATAGAACATTATATTACACACAAGGGTGCACAAAATGCATATGCCGAATAGTAACTCCTACTAATAATCAATACTGTACCATCTCAGCATGAATTAAAATCTAGGATTAAAGTATGTTATAGATCTATGTTTAGCTTTCCGAAACTTCAAACGGATCACGTTTTCGTTTTCGAAAACTCCCGGAATCGCGAAAACACCGAGAACGCGTTTGTCTTTCGTACAGCTTACACTCAAAAATTCTCCAGAAAGTTACAGAAAGAATTAGGCCTATTAATATATATTTTGGAAACCTAACTTCAATACGCTTCTTTTAAAAAAACGGGAGATTAAACCGAGCTTTGAGCTAGAAGTTATGATATTTCTAAGTTAGGGCTGAAATTAAAAACGTGGATGAAAATCATGACGGATTTGGGTAGTTTGAGACAAAAGAACACAAGTATATAACATAATATATCAAGAACTCACTCTCTACACTAATATATATATGAGACACTATAGAACACATCTCCAATACAAAATATGAGATTAAACATGTAATAATTCATTCATACATAACACAACACATAGTGTGGCCAAATTTAGAATTTTTCCACATGGACACAACCACAACACAAAAGACACTCCTATGACCTCCAAATAGACACAAAATGGACACAAATGGAGATACAACCATGGGGGTCATTCCTATGGGTTCAAAATATACCTATATGCATGAAGAAATAAAAAGGAGAAGGGATTTACCTCCCGGTAGATCGAATCGAAGAAAAGCCTTCCCGGCGACACCGATACGTAGAGATTCCAAAAGGACACGAACGAGCTCCGAATCCTCCCAAACTTGGGTAGCTTCCTCCTTGGCTAGAATGGAGAAGGAAAGAAGAAGATTTGGTGGCGAAATGGAAGGATTTGGTGGAGAAATTGCTAGGGATTGCTCTCTAGAAATTTGGGGAAGAACAAGAGAGAGAGTGTGGATGAGAATAATGAAATGAACTTGAGCCTATCCTCTCCCAAAGTGGCTGGCCATATGGGGCTATTTGTCCTATTATGGTAAGGTCCAAAATGCCCCCACTAACCTATTCTATGAGTATTAGGAAAGGGCTAATTGGTTGGGGCTAAATTAGTCATTCTAAAGTCTCTAATCACACTAACCTTATCCATAATAATTAGTCTAACCTCTAACTAAAATATTTCAATCACGTGGACTAAATTTAATATCATGTGGGCCATGCCTAACTAGTGTGTGGGTCCCACTAGAGTCAAACTACCACCGGGTCCCCGTTTCAAGTCGGATTGAGTTGAAATTCGAACCCGACTCAAATAACCCCAAAACAATATCATAATAAATAAATTTCAACCCCAAATAATATCATAAATAAAATAAATTTCAAAAATTCAAAAATATAAAATGACAAAAATATCCATGTTTCTGAAAACTGGGGATGACAATTCCTCGAAATTAAAACCAAACAATAGTAAAATGTCAAAATCACAAGTCATAATTTTAAATAGTTTTAAAATGATTAAAAATCACCAAAAATTATAATATGAAATAATTATCAATAAATAATAATTATAATTACAAAATTTTAAATTATCCTCATCTGGAAAATTGGGTGTTACACGTGTCATGTCCAGATCTATTGTACTATTCGGGGATGGGGAATTATTAGGGGCTATGTGATCCAAGCCACCATGTCACTATTCATGTGCTCGCGCCACTCTTCCCTCACGAAGGGTGTAGCGAGATCCTCTTGCCTTGTGCTCGTTATCCAGGTTGGCCGGCATGACTTTCGTTGAGGTCACCGTGGATTGCCGGGCCAAGTGGATAGCCTGTCCTGTCACTTATCCCAAGCCGATCACATATCGCTCTAATAATTCAAATCACATTTTTATATTTATACTTATCGTATATCATGTTCTGTTACATTTAGTATTTCCTTTCCATGCCTGATATACAGTTACTCACATGTTCTACATGCATTTACATTGTACCTTGATTGGAGACTAAGTTCTGCTCGGGAGAAGAGTTACAACCCTGGTCCTTGTTTGGTTTAAGGGTTGTAACTTGGCTTCCGAACGGTTCCCAAGTTTCCATATATCTTTGTCTTGTAGTTCATTATACTGTCTCTTATAGAATTTGTCAATTCATATGGAACTGCTGTTAGTGCTTGTACTTGCTCATTTTTCTGACAGGATACCGTTATGATATTACAGATGATTCTGAGTCGAACTGCTCGACCTATTATGGGCTCGAGTCAGATGGAGTAGCCCAGGACCGTGGCCTTATAGTAGAGCCACTAGATTTTGTACTCCGGAGTAGTGTAGATTAGCTAGGTTTGGCTGGACTGCGATCCAGCTAGCTTTATCAGACTGTAGCTTCTATGTTATATTTTGAGACCCTGTGATGTTGTATATCTGGGCTTGTATTGGACTCTGGACTTATTACTCTTTATCTACCATTTGTTCTCTTCTGAGCTATCTACCTTAGTTTTATTGTGATTGAGACTGTATTGATATGTCACCTCCATTCGAAGTGTATATACTGTACAGGTACCTTTATACTATTTAAGTGTAGTTTTGTAGACAACCTAGACAGCGTTCTACCGTCGATGCTGCGGCGTAGGATGTACCCACATGCTCGTGCCCCTTATAAGGGTGTGGGTCGTGACATAAAGTCATGCACTACCGTCGATGATTTCGAATTTCACGAAACATCTACTCGTATTGATTTCGAGTCTATCTACTCACGGTCGACACCCGAGATGCTATAGCATCGAAACAATCGTCGATAACTTTATGGTCTCGCCCTGATCAATCATAAGTTTACGATCAACCAGTTCGGCACTTTCGTACTATTATTCCAAAATCTCAATATCGTAGGCCCGCTCTATTTTGTTCTCACATCGTGCTTACATTTTCTTGCGTATCAATTCTGATAGGTCGTATCAATTTCGATAACACGAGGGTCAACTTTGAATTCGCATCAACGTCGACTTTAGTTCGTATTGCATACATCCACGTTCACTATAAACTTTTCCGTACGCATCAACTCATTTTTCGTTTTCATCGCATACCGTTATACCTTAATCGCGTAACCGAGTTACCAATTATCCAACATCGAACCCTCGAGTTATACGATCACGCCCTCTAAGTTTTACGTGTTTCAGTAGTACTCAAATGAGTTTCGCCATAACGTAACCAACTATCTCTTAGGCACTATTTACCCGCATCAACCAACTCTTCATCGAAGTCGCACATCATGCAATCCGATAATAATTTGCCTCACCCAACATTTCTATCGAGATCGCAAGTCGTACGATTTGCTTTCGATTCGCCTTGCCCAATATTTCTATTGAGATTGCAAGTCGTGCGACTCGTTTATAAGTTCAAGTTTTCCTTTCCCGTCGATCCGATTATTGCTTCAAGCCAAAATCGTTTCGCGAGTCTTGATTGTTCGACCGACTTATAAATTTTGTCCGATGTATCATTCATTGATATGAGTACCGCCCTCCCCATCGTTCCAACCGATTATCGAAGAACACTTGCATCAACATACCGTCATACAAATTTCCAATCGAGTTTCGGTACTCTTCCGTCCGTTGCGGACAAACCTTCCACAATTCTCACAACACATTGATGCAATTCATCGCATAAGTGGTATATCATATACCACTCAGAATCGAGTCATCCATCGCATACGTGATATGGCATATACCACTCAGAAATCAAGTCATTTTCCTCGCATCATACTCGGTATGAACCAACAATCTCTTCCGACTCACGATTTTCGCAGTGATCGTGCTTGATCACAATCGTAACTTTTATTAATCAAAATCTGACACAATTCGGCTAAGTGTACATTCACCAATACAAATTCAAGTTCGGTGCGCTGTCAAACGATTCGTTTCTATCGATTTATGACTTTTGTTTTCTTCCGTTGCATCTCGTGTAACGATTCATTTTCGATATCCGTTGCACTCTGTGCAGCAATTTTACTTTGACACGTATTGCACCACGTGCAACGATTTTACTTTCGACACGTATTGCACAGCGTACAACATTTTTTTCTTGATATGTGTTGCACTTTGTGCCATGATTTATTTCCGATAACCGTTGCATCTCGTGCAAGTATTTATCTGTGACATTCAAAGCCAATGCTCGAATCCATTCAACACATTCGATATCAACTTTTATTATCCTTGCACGCATCATTCACACTTTAACTTGTTGCAATTTGATACAACAACATTTTATTTCACTCGTTACACTTCATGCAAGTTTTTATTTCTCTTATTGCACTTCATGCAACATTTATTTCCCATTCAATTTTGTTGCATTGTAACATCAAACATCTTATTTCATATTTTTCAACTTGTTGCACTTGCAGCAAAAATATCTCAATTCACATCTCACGATTTGTTGCACTCAATGCAATAAATCTTTCGCGACTTTCTTAGCAATCATCATGTAATTTTCAAAACACATGCCAAAATTACACGATTTGTATTAGACTTATTGTATGGAACATGCAGTGTGACATCGAGTAGAGTTAAGAATGATTCAATTTGTGGTGGGCAACTCTTTGGAATTGAAACAAGGCAAGCGTCCTGAGGAAATTGAGCCTAGAGCTCTGATACCAATTTGTCACGCCCCGACCCGAAATCACCCGAATCATCGTCCTCGCAGGGGGTGTGATGCCACACGAGCCTGGAGTTACGTTCATGCAAGGCAAGATGACAAGTTCTCAAAATGGTTATATTTAATTTGATATCAGCTAACAGAAGAAAATAAAGTATACGAAACAATTCTCTTATTAATAATGAACTGAGATTACAAAGGCTTTTAATAGCCCAACTGAATTTGCCAGATTGGCTACAACACTCAAGTTCTCTCTTGTCCACAAATGATTTCACCGTTCCATACATTATGCCTTCTATATCGGCCGCATCAATCTTGTTGCAAGTCCGAGCGTCAATACGATTGCACGATTTAAAAGCTACCGCATTCCATGCCTCTGTGCGGTCAAGCGAAGCTTCGTTGCGAGCAATCCATTTTCTGCACCCTACATGAAAGCTGGTGGGAGATCAGTACGTTCGTCTTCGCATGTACTGATGAAAAGACCTACTTTCTAAACCGACATTTAGTATTTATGTTGAATCATGCAACTTAGCTTATGATCTTGTAATATTCTCCTTATTGTCGATTTTATGGCATATTCGAAAGCGTTAAAGCATGTTATCATGACAAGCATCTTATTCGAATGAATAGGCAAGCAGGCAAGCAGGCAAGCAGGCAAGCAATCTCGTGTTTGTTTTGTGGCATGACTTCTTACCAACATAGACGTACTCGCCCTTACACCGACGTAAGGTGAATACGCCTATCATCCTTCCCTGTCATGTTATACGTGCTCTTATGCAGGATCTATGTGTGCAGAATATATGTGTACCCTGCACTTTCGACCCATCGTTCCTTAACTATATGAAGGTCGTTGGCGTATCTGCGCCAGAATGTGTCACGCCCCGATCCCGCTAGGGTCGTCCGTCTTGCCTGGATCCCTGTACGATCGTTCGTCCTCGCTAAGACGTGATGCCGTGCAAGCCTAAGTTGTGCTTGCACAATGCCAAGTACCTGCACAAAACAAATAGTCAAGCAAAACACACGCACGCACCCATTTATTACAAAAAAACCAAATATTGGACACAGAGATTTGAATTGGAAATACTTTTTTTATTGATAAACTTGATAGGAATACAACAAGATTTGCAAACTCAGAATGCCTTATCATGGCTACATATTTCTCTTTGAAAACTCTTTTAAAAATAGTCGTAATACCCATACATCATATCCCTTTATTACATGTTGGAAATGTAAAGACACCTTCAAAGGAAAAGAAACTTACAACTTGACTGGAAATGAAAAGAAGCTTGAGGCAATCTACGAGCTTTACTGGGCTAGACGATCTTCAGTGCCTTACTTGAAATCCCCATGTCTCCTTTGCTTTCTGAAAAGGATGCCCATAACGTGGGTCAGCACACATCATGTACTGGCGAGCGGCTTTTGGCCGAACTCGTAAATCTCGTACTAAATCAACATGTGGAGCTAATATTTTACTAGTGATCTTCCTACTTGTCTAGGTTCTTTTAACAAATCATAAGAACATGATAGTAGAATAATTCATGAGCAAACTTACCATCGCCGACAGCCATCCCTGCATAAGACATGTTAGCACAATTTGCATAACGAATAATACATGTTTTATTCTTGCAGATATAGAAGTTTGTAATTTGGATCATCTAAGGGCCTATTCTACATGATGGTCCATGGGGTATTCCCATGATTAGCCGATGTGACTCTCCGGTTCAACTCATCGCTAAGGACTCAGATATCGACTCCCATTTTCATATGGAGGCCCTAATCTCTCCTAGGTCGAGCGGTTCCAGGTGCCCCCAAATACCACCCGAGAGTCAAATATTACCTTGTATACAAGTTATCCGAGACCAAATGCATGCTCTAACAGTTCTATCAGATGAGACAGATTTAGACTTCTGTACAGATATACGACACGTTCATCTCGTGCCTTCTTATTCATCTCAACACGTACAAGTTCGTATACATGTCTACAGTTTTCAAGCATACTTAGTAACCGAACAGATGATCATTCTTATGGAGCAGATAGAGTAGCAATACATGATCTTGCATTTGATTTAATTCAATTATATTCTCTTATCTTTTGTTGTTGTGGTATCGTTGATCATAGGGACGAGGCAACAGAGTGGACTAGAGATCATTTTTATTAGGCGTACAGATCAATGTTTGTTCGGTTGAAGCAATTCACCGAGATGAATCTTAGTTGAGAGAAGGAGGGACTTCACGCGCCATTTACAACAGTTTACGCATCCTACATTGGCACCAACAGTTGATTAGAATACTTCGGTCTCTTTCTCTCAAGATTCGAAATGAAGGGAAATGCGATAAAAGTGAACAATGAAAACAACACGAAAATGCATTCATCAAAACTAAGCAGCGAAAGAAAATATCCAACAAAACTCTTAGATTCATTTCAATAGAATCCAATCCATCAATTGGAAAGGTTCATTGCATTTCATCCGTGATCAATCGATACCGGCAAAGGTTTTCCCAAATACTTAGTTCAAGACTGAGTCAGCAAGCCGTAGGTATTACATGGTGGACCGCGAGGAGTGGGGCACTACAGAATGGACTAAAGGTATTTCTCTTTTTTTTCCTTTTTTTATTTTTTTCTTTCTTTCTTTCTTCTTTTCTTTTCTCAAATTGGTAGCCCAGCGCCTCTTGTAGTGGGTTGCTATCCCAATTACGGAGACCTTTCGTTGCATACCATTATTTACAGCTTTTCATATCTAGCTAAACGGTCGCTAATCGTCTT
>JANAVB010028126.1:0-19731 GCA_029216955.1 Iris pallida
AAGCTTGTTGATTTAAATATTTATGCTTGGATACCAAAGGCTAACATTTCAGGACCCTACAAGAAATGGGTACCAAAAGTTTCATCTACAAACTGTTTTGTAGGTGGAACACCTATCACATGCTAGAAGCAAATGGATCCTCGACAGCGGTTGCTCACGGCATATGACCGGTGACGCTACACTATTTGCAACACTGTCGAAGAAAAAGAAGGAAGGCTATGTTTCCTTCGGTAATAACTTGAAAGGGTATATTATTGGTATCGGTGATGTTGGTAAGTCTCCCTATCCTGTGATTAAGGATGTTTGTCTGGTTATCGAGTTGAAACATAATCTACTCAGCGTAAGTCATCTAGCTGATCATGGTTATGGCATCAACTTTGGCAAAGACACATGTACTATAGTTGATAGTTCAATTGGTAGTACTATCTTTGAAGGTATCAGGGAAGACAACATATATATTTTCTATTTGTTGGAAGAAACTAATATTTCAGGTAGATGCTTAATGGCTAAAAGCGATGAGAGTCATCTATGGCATATGAGACTCGATCACGCAAATCTGGACACAATATCAAGATTATCCACAAAGAAGCTAGTACGCGGTTTACCGGATATTACATTCAAGAAGGATTCGATATGCAACCAATGTGAAAAGAACAAAGCTACCAGATCCACATTCAAATCAGTAAACGCAGTATGTACTACTAGACCTCTATAATTTCTTCATATGGACTTATTTGGTCCTAGCAGAGTTGCTAGCCTCGGAGGTAAACTTTATGCTTTCGTAATTGTAGATGATTTTCTCTAGATACACGTGGGTATACTTTTTGACACACAAGAATGATGCATTATCCAAATTTGTTGCCTTTTGCAAGAAAGTTCAGAATGAAAAAGGTTACATGATCACTCGTATAAGAAGCGATCATGGTGGCGAATTCGAGAATGCAGAATTTAAGCAATTTTGTGATACACACGGTTTTGTACACGAGTTCTCCTGCCCTAGGACTCCACAACAAAATAGAGTTATGGAACGTAAGAACAGAACTCTATCCGAAATGGCCAGAGTAATGTTAAACCAGTTTAGTCTACCCAAATATTTCTGGGCTGAAGCTGTCAATACAGCTTGTTTTGTTCTCAATAGAGTTCTAATTCGACCCAAATCGAAGAAGACTCCATTTGAGTTATGGTCTGATAGAATTCTATCTGTTTTATATTTTAGAATATTTGGTTGTAAATGTTTTTTCTTAATACAAAAGACAATTTGGGAAAATTTGACGAAAAGGCGATGAAGGTATATTTTTAGGTTATGCGGCCAAGAGTAAAGGATACAGAGTCTTCAACAAACGAACCATGATCATCGAAGAGTCAATCAATGTCACTTTTGATGAACTGAATCAAATGACTATCGATGACAATGACGAACATCCAACTGTACCAAGCTCAACAACAGCTGATTCTCAACCAAGCTCGGCACTAGATGATCCTCCTAGAGAAGATCCAGGAACCAGCTACCTTCAGAGTCTGCCGAAAAGATTAAAATTTACAACTGATCATCCAAAGGATTTGGTAATTGGTGACATTATCAAAGGTGTAAGTACTCGTACATCCAGTAGAGATATTGTTTCTAGTGTTGCATTTATTTCACAGCTAGAATCCAAAACTATTGATGAAGCATGTAGTGGTAGTTTTTGGATAGATGCTATGCAAGAGGAATTAAACCAATTTGAACGGAATCAAGTTTGGTAACTTGTTCCCAAGCCTATTGATCGTCCGGTCATTGGCACCCGTTGGGTATTCCGAAATAAACTGAATGAGAATGTTTAGTGACTCGTAATAAGGCTTGATTCGTAGCTCAAGGATACAATCAAGAAGAAGGTATCGACTACGACGAGACTTATGCCCCAGTTGCGAGATTAGAGTCCATTCGCATGTTATGTGCATTTGCATGTTTTCATGATTTCAAACTATTTCAAATGGATGTCAAGAGCGCATTTTTGAATGGTTATATAAAAAAAGAAGTTTTTGTAGCACAACCTCCAGGTTTCACAGATTTTAAAAACCCTGATCATGTTTTCAAGTTGAAGAAAGCTTTGTACGGTTTGAAACAAGCCCCTCGTGCTTGGTATGATCGTCTAAGCTCTTTCCTACTTGACAACGGTTTTTCAAAAGGCAAGGTTGACACTACACTTTTATTAAGTCCTTTAATGGTAAGCTTCTTTTAATACAAGTCTATGTAGATGATATAATATTTGGATCTACTGATGAATCTCTGTGTCAAGAATTTTCTAAGTGTATACAGAATGAGTTTGAGATGAGCATGATGGGAGAGCTGAAATTCTTTCTCGGACTGCAAATCAAACAAACTAACAATGGGACGTTCATAAATCAAGCCAAGTACACAAAAGATTTGCTAAAGAAGTTCAATCTGGACAATGTCAAACCTATTGGCACTCCGATGGCAACTTCAACAAAGCTTGATATTGATGAACAAGGCAAGCCGGTCGACACACGTAAGTATCGAGGTATGATCGGTAGTTTACTTTATTAACTGCTAGTCGTCCAGATATTATGTTTAGTGTTTGCCTGTGTGCACGTTTTCAAGTTAATCCAAAGGAATCACATATGTGCGCAGTTAAGCGTATCTTTCGATACCTTAAGGGCACTTCTTCTGTTGGCTTGTAGTATCCCAAAACTAAGTCCTTTGACCTTACTGGTTATTCGGATGCAGATTTTGCTGGATGCAAAGTTGATAGAAAAAGTACCAGAAGCACATGTCATTTCTTAGGCAAAGCTTTAGTCTCATGGTTTAGTAAAAAGCAAAATTCTGTAGCCCTACCAACAACATAGGCTGAGTATATCGCCGCAGGACGTTGTTGTGCTCAGATTTTGTGGATGAAACAAACCTTGGAAGACTATGATTTATTTTATACACATATTCCTATTTTCTGTGATAACACGAGCACTATTAATTTGACTAAGAATCATGTATGTCATTCTCGTACAAAACATATCGAGATTAGACATCATTTTCTTAGAGATCATTATCAAAATGGAGATATTGACCTTGTATACATAGATACTGAGAATCAATTAGCTGACATTTTCACAAAACCTCTAGCAGAAGATCGTTTCAATTATTTACGTCGAGAATTAGGAATTTTAGACGTCAATAATATTAATTAATTTTATTTTTTGATTTTATTTCAATACGCAAAAACTGTGTTAGAGACAAACCAATAAAGAGTCTATCTGTCACCACAACTACGGTTGAAGCGAAGCGGTACTTAAGAGTTCTCCGGTGAACCTCCGCCAGCTGGGACAGTACTCCTACAGCTAATCTGAAACAGTCGCTGTGTAATGATATTTAATCTAGAAAATAATATTAATTATGTTAATTGAAGTTTAAAATTACTAATCTTTGAATTAAATATTTGAAATGAGACAATAAAAAAGAAAGTATTTCAAACCAAACCCAGGCGAATTCGGCCAGACTTCGGACCGAATTCGGCCCGTGTTCGGTTGAGGGTGTCAGGTTATATATACAGAACCCGAAAGACTTTCTTCCTCATTGCTTCTAAAATACATCATAACCAGCAACAGCAGCCGCGAAGGAGCCCCGAACCCTAGTTCTTCACCACCCCCTATCTTCTAATCTAAGTGGTGAAATCAATCCAAACTTTGGATTCGTGCGGAGTTCGTCGTTCTCTTCGACATACTTTGATTTCGGAAGGTATAACTCCATCCTTCTCCACTTTTCAATTAGTGCATATTTACTTCTATTTGCACAAATGGCACCTAAGGGATTCAACCCCTTTGAGAGAAAGAAGACAACCAACCCAAGTGAGGAAGGTTCATCTTCGGATCCACCGACTAATTCCCTATTTTTGCCAGTCCAATCTAGCGACGGCGCGTTCGACGGGTTTTACTTTCAAACCCTAGACCAAGCCTTACTGTGGTATGGTGACTTCTCCATGAGATCCATATGCACAGGCGCACCCATCAAGTGGACTGTATTTCCTGATCATCGTCATTTCTTTGAGGCATTAGGGTTACAGCATTTTGTTAAACTCTGTTTTCCCGTAGCAGCTAATGCCATTAGTTTGTTTTACTGCAATATCATATTAAACACTTTTAATGTAAGCACACGTGTTGGAGGATTAGATATCAACTTCAATGATGTTCTTTTAGCGGAGATCCTTGGTATTCCCAATGAAGGTGAACCGCTTGTTGACATCACTGAGTTTGATTTCCCCGAAGGCACGACACTTACAAGTTTCAAAGCTGAACTTTGTGCACCTGATAGAGTTCGCTTTGGAAAGTTCAAGGCAAACAACCTGAACTTTTTAATTATGAATTGCACCGTATCATTTATTCTACTCTCCTTCCAAAGTCTACTTCGAAGGATGATGTCACGTCTCTTGAATTATCTGCTATGTATCATATTCTTAAGGGGATTCCATTTTCTGTCCCTAAGACCATTATTCAGATGATTGGATGTTGTCGTACAAGAGATAGAAATCTCTCTTATGCGATAATTCTCCCACGCATCTTTCAGCGTTTCGACATTGACTTATCTACTTGTGCTCAAGACCCTGAGCCCAAGGTTCTTAAGTTATCTCGTCGCAGTATGACTGCATCTGCTCCTCCTCCTCCTCCTGCTACTGCTCTACCTCCTCCACCTTCTCACCAATATGCTATGACTTTTGAGGGCATACACCAGCACCTTTCAGATTTGCACGTCTCGTTGACGGACATGGCTTGCGAACATGAGTTCCGCGACGTCACCCGTTATCAGGCGATTGCAAACTCTTTAGCTGATCTTCGTTTCGCCCAGACTGGACATTCAGCCGGTTCCATCCCTAGAGATCCAGCTTTCTCTGGTTACCGCTATGAGGATGAGGCTGTTCATGCCTACTTCCAGCCCGGTAACGCATATGATTGGTACCGTTCTGACCGTGCTCCTCCTCGTGATTATGTTGGTGAGTTTTACACTGGCGCTCCTCCTCACCCTTCTGGCGCGGGTACTTCTGGAGTTGGTCCTTCTGGACATGCTGGTCATCATACTGATGATGATGTAGACTTTTGATATGTTATTTGATATGAGACTTAACATTATCTATTGTACACTTGGAAATGCTCCGACATTCCAAGTTTTTCTATTTTCAGACTTTATTATCAGTATTTTTGAGGACTTGTACTGGATTTGTTTTATTTGATGTCATCTGAACATCTTTATCTTTATCTTTATGAGATTCGTACTTTATGATTCACATCAGTTTATTTACTTAGCATTTCTTTATCTGCTTCTCTACTATAAACTGCTTGTGACATAATTCTTTGTCTATTATAAACTGCCTGAGTACAAATACATGCCTGTGATGTCATTAAATTTTCTTTACTATTTTTATCATTTATCATGTGTATTTTTTTGTGTTTCTTCACTGTCTGTTATTTATGCATTGATTACGGGGGAGTTTTTTTCCTCTTTTGCAATTATTTTGCTAAATGACAACGGGGGAGAAAAATAAAGATCTAACATTTCTTTTGAGAAAATGCAGGATATAAACTATTTTTTGATTTTATTTCAAGCTTAAATGTTATATCGTTCATAGTTTGTCAATTATCAAAATGGGGGAGATTGTTGGCCCATTGGTCATATGGTCAACCTGATTTTAATAATTAATCAAACTCTGTCTGGATATTTGAAGCTAGTAAGGATGTATCGGACTCTTGGACATGAACAAGAACAGCTATCTACACAGTTCAAGATCGAAGCTATATTTGCCTGCTCGAGTCTGTATTTCCTTTAAGCAATGTATTTTTCATTTTATTGAGTCTAGGAATACGTTGTACACCGAGTCGTACTGGCAAATAGGCTATTCTAAAATGTTTTCAAAATACTTTTAAAATGTCCTTTGTTTTGAAAAACATTCTTTTAAACAAAAGTTTGAAAAAGGTTTTCAAAAAGGTTTTCAAAAATCCCTAAAAATTGTTTTTAAAAACCTAACCTAACCCTGACAGAACTCGGCCAGAGTGCGGCCAGAGTTCGGCCAGAGTTCGGTTGGTGGCCGTTTGATTTTTTAATTCTCAGGAACTTGGTCCTCCTGCAATTGCGGATTTGACCGAGATTTCCTCATCGAGTTCTGCCCGAATTCTGCCAGAATTCTGTCTTTGGAATTCCTATAAATAGAGAAGGATTTCGATCATTTCAACTCACTCATTCACTTTCAATCTTCTCTCTATCTAAAGCTTTCAGTCTTCCAAAGAGTTTTTCTTGAGCTTTAAATTTCAGATCCCAAGCCAATTACAATCCTCTAGTCGATTTGCCAGTGCGGTACGGTCTAGAAGTTTCTGAGAGATTGTAATCAGAAGGCTTGATTGAAGAATACCTCTTCACATTTGAAGTTAGACGAGTTCTTCGTATCAAAGCTCGCGATGTAGAAGTTGCAAGGACTTCGTAAGAAAACTTGCGGTTTGCCAATAGTGGATTCAACTGGTAGCAAGAGTTCTACCGACTGGATTAGTCCTCAACAGAGGGAAACCAGTATACATCGCCGTCTTTGTGTTTGTATTCTTATCTCTGTCTTTACTTTACTTAGTTGTGATTATTATTCTTTGATCTTGCTGCTAGCAATTTTTAATTAGCATTATTCCGCTGCCTACTCTATTCACCCCCCTATAGAGTATTGTGCTTTACGATTTCGTTCCTACAATATTTATCAGTTTTCATATGGAATGATAGACTGCCTTACAAGCCTTGATGATTGATTTACTTTTTTTCTTTCAGTATGGCACCCATGACCCGAGCCCATCGCCTGAAGGTAGCTGTAGCTACTGAGAGTGTGCTTCTACCTCCTATTGTTCAGGAAGTAGTGATCCCTCTATCTGATCAGGGGGTGGTGGCACGTCCTGCTATTGAGGAGATGGTAGTAGCCTCGCCAGAGAGTCTTCCTTCATCTCCTGTTGTTCAGGAGAGAGCTGCAGATTTGCCTGAGACCGACAGCCTTTCCCTACCCCTTGAGATGGTACCCCATACTGTACTACCCGGAGGTTTGTTACTTGACGCAGCCTAGGTGTTTGGATATTTCCAAGAATGTATGTTGGAGTCACAGAGAGTTCATAATGAGGCCATAAGGGAGCAATACCAGAGGTTGCTACGTCTGCAGGACTCTGTGCTTCCAGGAAGAGAGCCTAGCTCCAAGAGGGCGAGGAGTAGTACCCAGTCCTATCCAGAGCTTGAGGAGTACCCATATATCCAGCCTATATCATCATACCCAGCCCAGTCTCCTGTCCAGCAGAGGCCAGCTGAGCCAGAGCCTATCTGTACCTACTGTAAGAAGTCTGGGCACAAGTAGAACTTCTGTAGAAAGAGACTAGGATTGTGCCTATTCTGTGGGTCAGCTGCACACTGGATGCAGCACTGTCCTGATATACCTGCCCCAACCAAGGCCCTGCTTCCAGGAGGGAGTTCTTGTTCTCAGACCTAGCTGGAGGTGAGTTTTGACCTAACCTTAGTATTCCTTTTTGAGAATATTTGATGCATCCCTTGCTTGTATGTTTTGATACCTTGTGATTGTCTAGTACTGTAGTATGTTGGTGTAACTAGATGAGACCCCAGACTGATATTACATGCCATGACCCCATAGGTTATACTTTCCAATTGTATGATTTAAATAGGTTTCTGAGACTATAATTGATGGGGGCTTAACCTAGAAAGAGTACGATCACCTTTAATTTCGAGGACGAAATTATTTTAAGGGGGGTAGATTTGTCACTACCACTTTTCTAGCTTGAGGGTATTTTGGTAATTTTTAAAATTTTGGAATTATTTAGGAATTATTAGTATTAATTATAATTATTAGAATTTTTAGTGATTTTTAGTATAATTGTTTTGGTGTTATATTTGACCTTGACTAGTGTTGACTTAGGAGACTGTCCTAGAAGCTAACCTAGGTCATGACTATTTGGTTAGGTTATGGAACCTTAGCTTGAGCTAAGTTAGTGATATCAAACCCATTAGAACTTATTTGGAGAGAATATGAATTAATTTGAATAGAGAATGGCTTGTGGTTTCAAAAGTCATGACTTGTGACTTAAGCCCATTGAGGCCCAACCCAACACTAGTGGAACCCTAACCCTAGCCCAACAGCCCATGGCCGGCCAAGCCTATCCCCCCCTATTTAATGCTCCTAGAAATTAGGGCTAGCCTCCCTTAGAAATATTTGCAAGTTTTAGAAAGAGGTAAGTCTCCATCTTCATTAATTCCTAGAAATTCCATTTTAATTCTTTTTCTACCCAAACCAAATGCAATAGGTCCTAAATTTATTCTACTTGCTGTTGGTATTGAGAAATTTCAGGGGAGAAACAATTTGGGAGAGTTTTGGAAGCTTGAGGATCCACTCATATTGGGGCTTTTGACCCATTGCAAACCTATATGTAAATTCTAATCCTCACCATAGAATGTTGTTTTTATTACATATTTAGGAAGCCCTAGGCCTACCCTAACTGTAGGTATAGCTAACCCTAGGATTCGTGTCCAATACGTGTCCGTATCGGACACGTATCAATGGATACGTGTATGTGTTTGATGAAATGCCCCAAAGGGCATTTCGATTTGTTTTCTGAAATATATTTGAATAGGAATTTAGGTTTTAACCTTGCTTAGGGGTTTCTAGTGTCCTGGGATGTTATTGGTGTCGTGTCGTGTCGCCACGGACACGGGAACAGGCGGTTGCACTCGTGCGTGCGCGCAGATTTCCTTGCCCTGCTGCTCGGGGTCATTTGCACAGTGGACACGCCAGTAGGACACGTGAAACTTGACACACACGATGGGGCATCTACTGACACCATGTGGGTCAAGTTTCACGACCCCTCGTGTCGTGTCGGATATGGTGTCGTGCGTGCACAGGGTGTGCACTGTGCGTATCATTGTGCTATTTTGTTTTCCAGTTTTATTCAGTTTTAAATGGTTTAATTTGTGTTTTAATTTGCTAATTAGATCCTGAATATGATGTATAATCTATATGAGATTAAGTTTACATGTTAGTTAGGTTATTGATGTGAATTTGGTTTCAATTTGGGTTAAATGGCATGTTAACTGATACATGTTCTGATACTTGTTTTCTTTCAATTTCTGAACTATTAAATCTTTATTTTATTGGTGATTATCACTGTTAAATGTCCCCACATGTTTGATAGTTCATATTTGGCTTAGTTTTTCAATTTGAATTTGGCTTTTGGTTTGTAAATGAGAATTGGCATTTGTGTTGGTTTTCGAATGAAATAGATTTGATTTTGTTTCATTGGTGAACTGTTAAATCTGAGAATGGCTTCTTAATTAGAACTGAACTGATTTCCTTTCCTTTTCGAAAACTGTATTGAATGTTTTCCATAAACTGATATTGAATCCCTGTTTTCCTAATTTCATATTACACTTCACTGTGTCATGATATGTTCACTGAATTCCAGTTATCACCTCACTTATTTTCTTCCCATTTGTAACTGTCAATTAATTCCAGATTTTATAATGATTAGTTAGCTACTGATTTCATTTGACACATGTACACTGTTGTAGATAGATTGATTTCCAGGATATTAACTCTCATTAACACTCTTACATATTGTTAAACTGTTATGTATATGATTTGGGGATCTAGTTAAATGAATGTTCATTCATTCTAAAAATTCTGAATTGATTCTCCTATTACCTGAATTCATTTCCTGAACCTGAAATGTATCCCTTTGTACTCACTGATTTCAGGATTGTTTCACACACAAATATATACACTGTTTATATTTTTCCAGTTTTCACTATAATATACTCACTGTTCTTGTTAACTTTCAATGCAGCTAAGAACTGATTTTTCCCTACACACATGGACACATATATCACTTCACTGTTTTTGTGTCTAGGATATCACTCTCACCCTCACACCCTTCATTTTCCTGTTTTCCTGCAATCACAGCCTCATGCCATATCACACACACTCACACACACATCCTCACTTGACAACACCCTCATGCCACATACACACACACACAAGTTTATTTCCGTTCACTGTTCCAGGAACCCACACACTCTCATGTCTCACTACACACACACACAACTCCCTTGACACTCTCACTCATACACACACATGCCCTCATGTGACACTCTCCTGCACACACATTTGTTAGCCTTCCTACCTCTCTCTCTATGCATATATGTAATGTATATATATAGTTAATATATATATTATAGGTAGCCTATATACATATATGTGATGATGCCTATATGTATAATAATGTATAATGTGTATTAAAAGTGTCATGTATATATGTAAGTATGTACCATGTATATATCAACATATGTATTATGTATGTTGCATGCCTATTTAGTATGCCAATACAATAATGCTAAGTCTACTACGAAATTCTTACAACCCTTTTACAACCACTCACCCATGTGCTAACATGTGGGCCATGGCCCACATTTCAGCAATGGGTGAAGGTTGTAAGCATTTGGTTGTAACTGTAGCATTACTCATGCCAATATACATGTACATGTGGTGATAGCCTATGTGTGTATATATATATATATATATTATGTGATTTCCATGTGTAGGCCTAGATGCATTATACGTTGTGTGATGTTTGTTTTGACTTTATGATTGTAATAGGCTAGTATAGACTTGTTAGATCTAGTGTAGGCTTGATAGGACCTAGAATGACTTGTTTGACCTAGTGAGACTTGGTTAGACCTTGTTGACCATAGTTCGACCTAGGTTTGACTTTAGGGTTGACTAGAGTTAACCAAGATTTGACTTTGGCCTAGATTGACCTAGATTCATGTAGAATGCATTGCAGTGCATCTTATTTCCATTCTGGACTTGTTGTGACTTGTACTGTTCTAAATAGGAGCCAGACACCACTCCTCGGACAGTACCTTCATCTTGGACATTCAGATAGCAAGCGAGTACATTCTTTGATAGTTCTCTCATTTAATTGTCAATTACTGTACTTCAATTATAGTTAGTTTTATGTGATTCTCTGTTATAACACGTATGGATATTTCTGGATTCATATATGCGACACATATACCATACTTATCTAGCCTCTATTACTGGAATTACTGGAATCATTCCGAAATCTATTTCTGGAATCATCATATTGTGGCTGGACTCATCTCGATTCTCGTGTCGAATTCTGGATTTATTTGTATTACGGGGCGGGAAAATATTGAGTAAGACATGTAGACATAACCCAAATCTGAATCTTCCAACTGGAATCTACTGGAAGCATAGCCATCTATCGCCTGATCAGTGAGGGATGTGCCTGATTACCTGCAGCCTTTTACATGTCGATCTCGATATTTTAAAACACACTGTTAGAATAGCTGGGCTCACCTGGATTCTTGATCACTACCTGGATTCATCTTGTATTAGATTCATCTCGTACTGGACTTATTATGTTACTTTAGTTCAACTAGATTTATTTTACAGTCTTTATTGCCATCATTCTTCTCTTGTTCTAGTTACTTTACTTTCCTTGTATCTTACTGCTTCTCTATACTATCACCTAAATATAAACAGCCATATTCATCAATAAAACTGTTTATAACTGCTTTATAGTTCTCTATCATTACTTGGATTTTCTTGATGAGTTGTACTCGTTCCCGTCCTGATTGGACCTGTTGAAAATTTTACAGAGGACGAGGAGGAGGCCTGCTTAGTTACTTTCTATGGGACAGCCTTAGAGGACACTTGCGATCCGAACTTCCAGTCGGATCCCTTAGCTGTAGAGACTGTTGCTCCATAGATATCTTTATCTTATTTCATATTATTGGAGATTGAGTTGTATATTTGGATCTGTATTATTTCTGGATGTTAGTGGAGTTTATCTAGACACTTAGCTTTCTCTCTATTTGTATTTCCTGTGGATTTGGATCTTGCATCTTTTATATCATTCTGTCTCATCGTATTCTACCTTAGATGTGATTGAGATATATTCTGTTATGTCACCCCCATTCGGGGAGTATAACTATTATTACCTTAACTGTTAGATGTTGTGACCTAGGACAGCGTTCTACCGCCGAAATTGCGGCATAGGCTGGACGTACCCACGTCTCGTGCCCTTACTCTAGGGTGCGGGTCGTGATATATCCACATCTATAACAACCTCTATCCCATTCTCTCTTTGTAGAAGCATGGAAAAAGACAAGGAAGGCCCATACGGCTCAAAACAGAAGGAGCCTCATACGGCTCATAAGTCCTCCAGGATCCCATACGGCTCACAAACAGAAAGAGCCTCATGCGGCTCCAAAAGGCCTTCATGCGGCTCGGATGGCTCCACGCCACGTGGCCTCATGCTGTCCGATCCGACAACTGGCCATAAAGCAGCAGCTTGAATTAATTACTCTGACAGCAGCCCTGACAATGCCAGCTCTAACAAATGACAGCTCTGACATAAAAGTCGAAATGATAGCCCTAACATGATGGCGTGCTCCTAGGGAAAAGAAGAAAATCTTTTATAGCTGGCACGATCCGCCAAGTCCAAAGCTCCCCATGCGGCTGCCACGCCTATGCGACTGTCACCCTATGCGGCTGCCACTCCTATACGGCTGTCACCCCTATGCGGCTGCCACACCTATGTGGCTGTCACCCCTATGCGGCTGCCACTCCTATGCGGCTGTCACCCCTATGCGGCTGCCACTCCTATGCGGCTGTCACCCCTATACGGCTGCCACTCCTATGCGGCTGTCACTCCTATGCGGTTGCTCTCTTCATGCGGTTGCTTCCTTCATGCGGCTGCCCCCTTCATGCGGTTGCCCCCTTCATGCGGCTGCCACCTTCATGCGGCTGCCACCCTCAGGCGGCTGCTACCTTCTTGCGGCTAGAAGTATGGGGGCCATCCATATGCGGTTCATTTAGAGACCGCATTCATGCGGCTCTGTCAGGACGTCCCACTCACGACAGTTGAAACATGTGGCAGTCCTCATGACAGTTGAGACACGTGGCGATCCTCATGACAGTTGAGACATGTGGCAGTCTTATCCCCTCGGAGTTACGGCTGCTAGCAAATCATAACAACCCAGATTTGTTACAATCATCATAATTACCCGGATCAAATCAGATTTGTTGTAATTAGGCAAATTGAATACGTGGCGGGAGATCCGAGCTTGTCATGACGAATTATGAAGATTCATTGCAATCAGCATTAATTACCCATAGGATTTGGTACAATCCACATTAATTGCCCAGATTTGTTACATTCAGGATAAACGGCCCAGATTGATTAATCCCCAAGCCGCCGACTTTTCGAAGGGGCTATCATTGCAAACCCTAATAATTACACCCCCACTTCTATAAATAGCAAGGTGCCATTCCCTTGCAAACCGTGGAGAGAAAAAGGGAGAACGAACAGAGACAGAGAGAGAGGACAAAAGAGAGCGCAGAGGAGTCTTCCCACATGTCCAAGAGCATTTTTTTCATCAGAGCCAAGGCTAAGTCCGAGCGTCCAAGGAGTAAGGCAGAGCTGTCGTCGCTTTTCCGGGCCTCTATTGTCACCCCCCAGAATCAAAAATAAACAATCGTACTTAGATTGCTGTACCTAGGTTTTCATTCCTAGGCTTTCTTTGTACGAGCGAGTTTGTATTGTGAGTCTAAATTCAGTCCTCCTATAAAATTGTTCTGTACTTTTACAATCAATGGCAAACACGATGGCGACTCTGCTGGGGGCTGACTTCTCCACAACTGAGAAGTTGGTGATGCAATCGGACGTAGCCAAACTTGGCTCTACTCAACAAATGCTGGTCGCCCGGTTCGACCAACAGGCATTTGAAGAAATGCTCTCCGACGGGAGCGCTGGCCCGGTCCAGCGACGAGCCCGCACGAAGAAGGCCCGCAGGGAGTGGAGGCCTAAATTATTCGCTCCTCCCCAAACTCTTGAAGAAGCACTATCTGTTGCTCAAAACGGTGGAGAAAACTCTCATGCGGCCCTTCTTCAGGCCATAGGAGACTCTGCTGTCCCCAAGTCTAGCAGAAGAAAATACTATGATGTTGGACTTACAGGGACAAAGAGGAACTCTATGCGGACCAAGCTGCATAAGGGTGCCAGCCGCATGAAGAAGGCTCATGCGGCCGCAATCGCCAGCCGCATAGAGAAGACTCATGCGGTCACAGAAGTCAGCCGCATGCAGGCAGCCTGCACGGTCACGACTCCCAGCCGCATCCCGAAGGTTCATGCGGCCACCGCTCCCAGCCGCATACATAAGGGTCATACGGCCACACATGTCAGCCGCATGCAGATAGCCTAAATGGCTACCAAACCCAGCCGTATACCATCTGCTCCATGCGGCTCACGGTCAGTCTTCGACCGCCTCTCAGGCGATCCTGACCCCAGATGCTCTCATATGCCAATCTCTGTGGACTCTTCCTACTATGTACTCTCAGGTGCTATGAGGAAGAAGTCTCGGGCAGCACGGGCTTGTCGAGCTCAGACAGCTGTCCCAACTTCTGACTATCAGGGCATCCTGCTGACTATTACGCGGGCCCCTGATGGAAAGTTATATAAAACTACCCATGTCCAGCCCCCGGCGGCCAACGAACGAGATAATTATCAAGAGTCTCCTAACAATGATCTGGGGAAAGTACTCGTACTACCCCACATCAGGGAGCAGGCAGGATGCCAACACACTTATGTGCTCAGAACTTTCGAGCCCACAAAACGGGTCACTTGTGCAACGTAATTCTTCACAAACGCAAGAAAAGAGACGAAGACTCGGTGTACAGAGAGTCCTTTCAGGGACATCACTGCACCCAAGTCATTGTCAATTGTTGCTGCAATAAGGAGCAGTACAAGAAGACCGGCAGTCCGTCTTCCAACGACTGCAACACCTAAGCTCAGAAGATGAAGCGCTTTTCGTCGCCTCCTGCAAATTCTGCTATGAAGATTCCTGGTAGCGGTAGAAGGAAGAAAACAAATGTCTCCAGTCCGAAAATCTCCACCGGCGTAACTAAGAAACTCTCTTCTAAGCGATTGTCTACCACCGTTACAGGAGGAGTTTACCAAGGTACCCGCTCAAAGACGAAATCTGCCACACTTGGAGATTCGTCGTCCACATCTCTGGAAGGCACTGGAGCCGGGGGTAGCACTCCTCCAAATATCTATGATAATCCGGTGTTCCAAGAAGATAATCCAGAGAAAATGATTCACCCAACAGATACAGCAGATCCCGACGTCCCCCAGGACGTCCACAACTCTCAAGATGAGGCAAGCTCTGAAGCTGGGGGTGCCACTCCTTCTGAGTCCGAACCAGAGGAGAACATTCCTACATACCCTAACGATTTCTCTGTACAAGGGTATGACTCAGAGGACACATCCTCCATCGTTCCTTCCATCTCTCCTCATGTAAGGACGGTGTTCATGATGGACAGCAACCAAGATGGTTCCAGTGATCGCCAACACATCGACACTCTGGAGGCCATACTGCATCCCTTAGTCAAGTCCGTGGAAGAGATCAAAGCGGCCCTTCCAACTCTGCAAGGAAGGACGCCTAGCCAAACAAGCTTATGTTCCACGGTCAATGTGGACTCGAACTCAGTTGCACAAAACCCGGGTGATAATCCTCCTGAAATGTCGGCTCCCACCGTTGCAGATGAGGCCAGAGAGGCAAGAAAAGAGGTCCAGGAGCTCCGGGCCATGTTCCACGTCCGAGAAAACTACCAAGACCTCAGGATACGACAACCGTATCCTGCTGCGTGGAGAGATGTTCCCTTCCCACCAAGATATAAACCATTTAACATCAATCTATATGATGGAAAGATATCTGCAAGCAGGTACATCACCTACTTTGAAGTCATAATCGACCATCTGCCTCATAATGACGCCATCCTTACACGGTTGTTCATCGGAGCGCTGGAGGGGATCGCCTTCGACTGGTACCGCAACTTGTCGGACAACTGCATACATTCCTTCGCCGGCTTCAAACGTATGTTCCTAGAGAGGTTCTATGAAGTAGGACAAGATGTGACAATGTCCACCCTCATGGACATTGTTCAGGGAGAAAAGGCGCTGACAAGAAACTACATGGAGCGGTTTTGCCAGACCGCGATGAAGTTGCCTTCCGGTAACCCTAATTCCTCCTTAATTAAAATTTGCCAAAAGAGGTTTCTTCCCATGATCAGCCTCTGGATGGGCGAAAGTCAGTTTAAGGATTAGAAGACTTTTATTATTAACGCCACTAGCGCAGAAGACAAATTGAAGAAAGCTCGCCAATTGGGATTGCACATCTCAGAAGGAGAGGACAAGGGCAAACGCCCTAGCACCAACAGCAACAATGGTGGTAACTCCTCCAACAATGGAGACAACAAGGACAAATAGGCTATGGTGGCCGATACAGCCCCAAAACCCAAATGAAAGCCGGCAGAAAAGCAGTGGCCTCAGATGACCTACTCCTTCGATGGCGGCCATGTCAAGCCCATCTTGGACATGCTCATACAAGGAGGTCGGATTCAGCTCCCTCCTCCGAGGCGTGAACCTCGTCCTGCTGAAATGGAGAGTCCCAAGTACTGCCACTACCATCGCTATGTCCACCATGCTACACATGACTGCTACCAACTGAAGTGATACAGCCAGCATCTTATCGATTCTAAGGCCTTGGCCATCGATTTCGAAGAGGTGACCGTAGCAACCAATATGGTGTCGATACAATTCGGCAGCTTCCCTCCGACGAAGACTCAAGATGGAGTAGTACCCGTCCCCAGAGCAAGGATAGAGATTGCTAACCTTCCACCTCTCAGAAACCAGGATGCTGGCCTAATGCCTCTTACCACATCACGAGGGGAGATCATGTGGGTCCATCCGGATCTGGTACCTGAAATGACTCAGTCCGCTCCTCCCTCCACCAACAAAAAGAGAAATGGGAAAGTTAAATCATGTCGAACAATCTCAGCAGAGGTCAAAGAAGCTACTGCCATCGTTACCCGATCTGGCGCATAAACCCTACCTCCATCGGGTAACTCGGCTGAAGATCATCAGCCAACAGCTGCTAATGCTCCAGGACCTTCGCAGCCTTCGATGACCGACAAGCCTAGGCCGAAGGAGACTCACTTCGACAAATTGCTCTGAAGAGAGACGCCTCATGGGCTGGGAAGGCCCTACAACTTCGACATCTTGGCACAATTGGCTAACACACCGGCTAAATTGTCGCTATACGACCTCCTGAGGCTTTCTGAAGATGTTCGCATCGTACTGAGCGAGGTGCTCTAGAACGTCGACGCATATCTGGCTCAGTCCAATCTCACTGGGGAAAGCCCGCCCACATATCTCCAGGACAGCGCTTGCACAGGTGCAATGCCCAACATCGTCTTCACTCCGTAGGATATGCTTATCAAGACCAACCTGCATGATCACCCTCTATATTATACTGGGTACATTGGCGATATCAAGGTGAACCGAATGCATATTGAACCCGGTTCTTCCATAAGCATCATCCCGAAGAGCCTACTACACCATCTGCGTATCCCAATGCATCGCCTGACGCCGACAAGCACCGCCATCAGCGGTTTCAATTCAGAAAAAAGCTATCCGATCGGGATGATTCGCTTGAAGTGCCAAATCGGTGACCTTCAGTCAGAAGTGACTTGTTATATCATAGATACGGATACTTCCTACAACATTCTCCTGGGACGTCCTAGGATACACGATTACATGATCGTACCCTCCATATTGTACCAGTGCTTCAAGTACGTCGACAAGCACGGCTTCGTGAGGACAGAATTTGCTGACATCGATCCCTTTAAAGGGGTCGAATCCTACTACTCCGACTCATGCTTGTACGAGAAGTCGAAAAGACACCTTATCGAAGGAGATATTCAAGCTCCGACTGAGGCGGCAGCTGGATCGGAAGAACCTTTGACGATCCACCTTCAAGCCCGCAAACCTGGCAGAACTGTACCACTTACAGCCACTCTGCGTAAGGATGCAATCAGCCTCTCTGCACAAGAATAGTAGATGATAATCCGACTGCCAAGGTCTGGCCAAGCGCCACGACCCACGACAGAGACACTAACAATCAGGCTGCCTAAAGCTAGATAGCAACAAATAGAGGAGCTCAACCCCTCTGTCAAGCCGATAACGATTCGTCTTTCCAGAATGAATCAGCAGCCAAGCGCTAAGCCGAGGACTGCTAGCCAGCCAACCAATCCCCGTCCAGCACCGAGCACCAAACTGGGGGTGGCTGGTACGCCAACGACTCCACGTTCTGCTCCACCAGTGGAGCCCCTAACGATTAAGCTGCCTAAGTCATCCGTCCAGTCTTCATTGATGCAGGGGGTAGTTGAAGAAGAGCTAGAGCTGACCAAGTATGCGGCTGCTCACACTGATGTTCCATCCACAGATGATGTAATCCCACTGAAAAAGATACCTTACTTCATCAATAAAGGGTTATCTTTGAATTATCTCGAGCTTAATAAGCTTTGTACAATGTATGCTATGGAACACGGTATAGGCACACACCTGCACACACAGGTAACAAATGTCTACATCGCAAACCAACTTACTCCAGTGGAAGATGCTTATTGCATAATCGAGGGAGAGGATCATCAAATCATCTTCGGCCGCAAGAATGATCCACAGTCCTTCAAGATAGAAGAAGTTGAGCTCGAACCTGACACCGGGAGACTGCCCCTTTAACTGTATAGTTCCCAATCCAAGTACCTCATGCAAAAACAAGCGTATGATCTGGAAGCTACACCAGGCTTAAACTACGGTACTGGACGACGGTTACCTTTACAATCACCGGTCCCGGCTAGGAAACTACGAGACTATTACAACAAAACCAGATGTGGGCTAGGTTATGTTACACCGGCAACGACCCCAGAAAGCTCGGACGAGGAATACGACTGGCATTCACACTCAACCGGATCACCAACTTTCGATTCGGATGTCAGCATCGGGGACGTATTCAGGCAAGTCTTGTCCGTCAACATGGCATGCACCGACGCCTACGAAGAAGATGAAGACGTTCCTGAACTTCTTGAGTTAGAGTCGTGGGCACAACAACTGGATGCGCAATGGGTGGGCACAACAACTGGATGCACAATGGGAGAAGCAGTTCGAACAAAGAGAGCCTTCCACTGAGGATGAGGTTGTGCAAATTAATCTCGGTGATGAGTCCTCTCCAAAGCCCATCTTCGTCAGCAAAAGTCTGACAGATGAAGAGCGGGAATCACTACTACAACTCCTCAGAGAATACATCGATGTGTTCGTCTGGAGCTATTAAGACATGCCAGGACTGAATCCAGAGGTTGCACTTAACAAACTCAACATCCGTCCGGACGCAAAACCAGTCAAGCAACAGCAACGACGGTTCCGCCCCGACATGATGAATGCCATTGAAGCTGAGATCAATAAACTGATAGCCAACGGCTTCATCCACGAGGAACAGCATCCAGACTGGGTCGCCAACATAGTACCCATCCTCAAGAGGAATGGAAATATTCGAATCTGCATCGACTTTCGCAATCTGAACGAGGCATTTTCTAAGGATGAGTTCCCCCTCCCTATCACCGATATCATGATTGACATCACCTGCGACTTCGAGCGTATGTCATTCATGGATGGTTTCTCGGGATACAACTAAATCAAAATTTTCCCTGATGACAAAAAGCATACATCATTCCGAACACCAATTGGCACATACTGCTACACAGTCAGGCCTTTCGGTTTAAAGAATGCCGATGCCACCTATCAAAG
>JANAVB010028127.1:0-32410 GCA_029216955.1 Iris pallida
GTGGCCCTGTGACTACTGGGAGATCGGTGGGCTGGCGACGAAAGGCGACCGCGGCAGACAAGGAGAAAGGAAAGGTGCTGGATCCCGTGGTCCCGAGATCTGGTTTACCCAGGCCGGAGGTTACCCCCAGGCCCCATGGGGCGACTGTTAGGCCTGCTGGACGGTCCTCGACAGAGATCTGCAAACCTATGGGACCGAAAAGCCCCACATCGATGGAGTATGTTCCGCCGATCAAGGCGGGGAGAGGTTTCCGGGCCTCGTTTCCCGGAGGAGATTGAGAAGGTGTCCGCATACTGGGAGAACACCCTTGTCCTTTATGTCCTAGGCAATAAGCCTTTCTACGGACAGATTCGGGGGTACACGCGCGCGTCTGGCAGCCTAAGGGGAGCATGGAGTTCTTTGCCCGCGAGAACGGCTTCTACTATGTGAAGTTCGGTCTCGCGGAGGATGTCGCTAGGATCCTTCAAGGAGGCCCCTGGACGTTTGACGACAGGCTTATCATTCTTAAGGAGTGGACTCCGAAGTTTCGCTGTGAGCGGGAAGTACTGAATGCCATCCATGTATGGATTCGCTTCCCTGAGTTCCCTGTTCGGTTTTGGAGTATTCCTTTGTTGATGCGACTGGCGAGCTTGGTGGGTACCCCGATCAAGGCTGACGAAGTCACTGCTTTTCGGTCGAGGTTGATGTGCGCCAGGATTTTTGTGGAGATCCGCGCTGGGAGGGAGTTACCGACGGTACTGGAGTACGAGATTCCGTCTGGAGAGGTGCTTACGCAGAAGGTAGAATATGAATGGGTTCCCCCTACCTGTTCACGGTGTTCCTGCTTCGGACACCTGGCCAGTGCATGTTCGGCGGCTGGACATCATGTGGAGCCTTCTATCCCACAGGGTGAGACCCTAGACTCTTCCTGTGATATGGATATCAGAGTTGACAGCGGAGAGGAGGCCTTGGTGGACGAGGATACGCTTCCGGTGAGAGAGGGCGGGACGAGCCTCGTTGTATCTACCCAGCTGGCTTCCACGAGTGGGGCGTTGCATACTCCCCAGGGACAGAGTAGCATTGTTACGAGAGGCATGGCGGCGTCGGGGATCGAGGTGCGAGGGGGTGGAGGTTCGGCTGAGGGGCAGGTTTACTGCAGGAAGAGATGTGCTGTCGGACCGCTGAGTGACAGTTCCTCCAGAGAGGGGATGCATACTTCTGATAGAGAGGAGGCGGTGTGTGTTGACAATCCTTCCTGGGCTTTGGTTCTCTCTCACGCCATTCCACAGCAGTTCGCCCCATTTGGGATGGAGGAGGATCTCTTAGCGACGGATGCGGCACCTTCCCCAGGTGTCCATCCGGGTGTTTTGTCAGGGGACCCCTCCTCTAATTAAATTAATGGCTATTATAGCCTGGAATGTGAGGGGGGCGTGTTCGCTTGGGAGGTGGAGAGAGATCTGTGGGGTGCTGCACAGAGAGAAATGCGACATCTCTATTCTGTTAGAAACGAAGATTAAGGGTGACAAGACTCTTGCTCGTAGGACCCCAGCTCATTAGCCCAACTACATAACCTGGCTCTGTGTGACATGGCCAGAATCTGGGTTCGATGGAACTCGAAGAGCTGGGATGGAGATTTGCTTGTGATGACGGAGCAGTTGATTGCTATTTCCTTCTCCAACATGGGTGGCTTCCGGTTCTTATTGGAGGCAGTTTACGGCCACAATGACAGACGGAGGAGGGAAACCCTTTGGAGTGACATTTCCCGGGTCGCAGCTGCAGCTAATTCGGCGTCTCTTCCTCTCCTGTTGATCGGGGATTTCAATGCCCTTCTACACCGTGGGGAGAAGGTGGGAGGTCGACCAGTTCCAGATCCTATCCTTTATGATTTTCAGAGATGTCTCTACAGGCAGGGCTCCAGGGTCTATCTCGCTCGGGCTTCATCTGGACTTGGCATAACAAAGCTATTCGGAATAGGGTTGCTTGCCAGCTTGATAGAGCTCTGGATAATGGGGAATGGTTCCGTCATTTTCCTAACACTTCGACGGAGGATTTGGCTGCTGGGACGAGTGACCATTCCCCCATCCGGGTTGGATTCACTTGTCGGACTCCTGGGAAGGCCCATCCTTTTAGGTACAATAACAGTTGGTACCTCTCTGAGGGCTACCTGGAGGCTGTCATAGAAGGGCTTGATAGTGGTCAGCAGGGGACGGCCCAGTTCCGATTGGTACGTCGGCTCAAGGCCACGGAGCAGGCTCTTCGGAGTTGGGTGAAGGGGTTGCTAAAGACTTCCTTAGAAGAAAAGGAGGCGGATCTGCGAGCCATCCAGGAAGACATGCAGGCTGACATGCTCAATGGGGACTTGGCGGCTAGAGAGAAGGAGCTGATTGAAGAAGTCAGCATCTTGCGGTTGCAGAAGGAGATCAACACGGCTCAGCGGGCCAAATGCTCCTGGCTCAAGGACGGTGACCGGTGCTCCAAGTTCTTCTATGATGTTATCCGGACCAGGCAGCATAGGAATCACATCTCCCGGCTTCTGGATGTGGATGGAAATCTTATGGGAGAGCCGGCTGCGATTCAGGGCGAGGCGGTCAGGTACTACTCTGAGTTGTATTTCCAGACTGACTACTTGTCTGTGTTCCCAGAGATCATTACGAAGAGATTGGTGACTCCGTACGGAAATAGTATTCTTCTTGCTCCCGTTACATTGGAGGAGATAGAAGCTATTGTCAAGCAGGCGGATCCCAACAAGGCTCCAGGTCCGGATGGTTTTAGCAGTGGTTTCTACAAACGCCACTGGGATACTCTGAAGCACCAGGTCTTGGAGGTGGTACAGAAATTCTTCACCAACGGAAAGCTGCTAAAAGAGCTGAATCAAACCTTCCTGACCTTGGCCTAAGAAGGATGGAGCAACTGCGCTGGCGGACTTCAGACCTATTGTGTCCTGTAATTATCTTTATAAGATAATTATATACCTTATGTGCCGGCGTATGGAGGGGATCATGCAAGGTTTGGTCTTCCCGAACCGGGCTGCATTTATCAAGGGGAGATCGATTGCCGAGCACAGCCTCCTGGCTCATGAGATGGTGAGAGGTTTTAACAAACCTGGAGGAGAGAAGGCTTGCGTGAAACTGGATCTGAGGAAGGCGTATGACATGGTCAACCGCGACTTCCTCTGCCATCTGATGACTGCCATAGGTTTTGGGGACCATTGGGTGGGCCTGATTCGGGAGTACATCACGTCCCCCACTTTCTCGATCCTCATACAGGGCATCCCCTATGGGTATTTCCAGAGTCGTGGGCTTCGGCAAGGCGACCCCCTGTCCCCTTACATGTTCACGGTTGTTATGGAATACTTCACTTGCCTGATGGATTTAGCAGCATACCGAAGGAGGCTGGTTCCTCTGTTCCGGAGGGTGAATCCCCCATTCACCCACCTCATTTATGCTGATGATCTCTTGGTGTTTATCCGGCCTTCGATGGAGGGTATGCAGACGCTTGCAGAGATTATGGGGGAGTTGTATTCCTTATCGGGACTTCAGTTGAACAGGGAGAAGAGCCGGGTGTACTTCAGTTCCTTATGCCCCCAGAAGGAGGAGCGGGCTTACGTGCTGGGTATCGAGAGGAGTGATCTTCCGGTGCGCTATTTAGGAGTTCCACTCACGGTTAACTATGCGCGGGATCATGATTGCCATAGTTTGGTAGAGTACGTCCAGAGGAGGGTGGAAGGTTGGCAAGCCTCGGAATTGTCTTTTGGCGGATGCATTGAGCTGGTTCAGTCAGTGATTACAGTTGTTGCTCATTTCTGGCTACAATCCATCCTCCTTCATATCGCTACTGTTAGAAAAGTGGATCGAATTTGTGCAGATTTCATTTGGAGAGGGGGTATGCATGCGATCTCTTGGGATCAGCTCTGCCGTCCCAGGAAGGAGGGAGGAGTGGGGATTCGGCCTCTGCTGGAGATTCGGGAGGCCTCTGCGCTTAAGTTGGCATGAAAATTCTTAAATGGGGGGTCTTTCTGGGCTGCCTGGATGCATAGCAGATATGTGAAGCAGGGGAACTTTTGGACGTGTACTTATGACAACAATCACTCCGTCATGTTCAAGACTGTCATGAGACACAGGGGGATTCTCAAGTCTGCTATCAGGAAGGTCATGAAGGATGGGTCTGGAACGGACCTCTGGCGAGATCCCTGGATAGATCGGAGCTCGTTATTGGACATCAGGGGGGCTCAGACTCACTAGGAGGACAGGCGGGGTCTGACGTGTAGTCGGATCATTCGTGATGGCGAGTGGAGGCCAGAGTCCTATCACTTTACCATGGAGCTAGGAGAGATCATTAGCACTGTTGCCATTGATCCGGACTTGCCTGCAGATAGGTGGATTTGGGAGCCGGCAGGTGCGTCCCCGGGTACTGGGGAGATCCAATTCAGGAGTTGCTACAATCTCATCAGGCGCACTTTCCCTCAGAGTCCTGACCACGATTTTGTTTAGTGCAAGGGCCTGGCTAGGAAGATGCAGCTCTGTCTTTACAAGCTCCTATTGGGTCGCCTTCTTACTCGAGATCGGTTGCGTACTTTTGGAGTGCCGGTTCCGGATCCCAAGTGTGTGTTGTGCGGGGTGGAGCAAGAATCTATCAGCCACATCTTCTTTGAGTGTGACCTGACCTGACAGATATGGAAGGAGCAAAGTAGAATATTAGGAGGCTGTGACTCAGGGAAGAGTACTGGGAACATCATTACGGTGATCCGAGATAGTAGAGGTCGAGGGGAGGATTGGTTACGGACTGCCAGTGTTCGTCTGGCTGCTTCGGTTTGGCATGTTTGGCGGGAACGAAACCGTCGAATTTTTGAGGGACTGGTTACTCCTCTTGTGGGCTTGCTTCATAACATCGAATTTGATGTAAATGTTATGAGGTCTTGAAGAGTGGGAGTCCCCTCTTTGATTGTATGTTGTACGATTACTGTGTCTCTTTGGAATAAAATTTACCCTTTTCCAATATATATATATATACTTTTGTTGGAAGTATTAAATTTTAAAGTCAAGCCTCTACCAACCAAGCAATTAATCAAATTTATTAGAATAATATGTAACAAGTCGCAAATACCTAAAAACTAGCTTAAAAGATCAAACACAAACACTAAGCTTAACTCTTAGTATAAATTTAAGTACACCAAAATTCACTTCAAAATTATATGAAAACAAAAAAACATAAGTTTAAAAGTTCAAAAAAATCTATTATTAGCATTTTTAACATAACTTAAGTCCATCAGAATCCATTTTAAGTTATAATAAACTTATTTTCAACTAAAAAAAGATTAAAAAAATAAAAATAAGAAGCATAAAAATTATCAGGAACAACATTCTAAAAAAATGTATACAAATTTTTTTATATATATATAATCGAAATATGATCGGTTCAGTATTTTTGCGGTATGGTATTACACTCAAGCCGTTACCGACACCATTAGACCATATTTTAATCGGTTAACCAGTTCAATATCGATACATAATTTCGATTTAATTTTTTGAAATATTTTTAATCCATATTTGGTCGATTTTTGGGTATTGATCGGTATTGCTCATCCTACTATAAACACCTCTACTGTTAAAAGGCTCAAAAATGAGCCGTCTCCAGCGTCTCCGTCCCCGGACAGTAGTCACAGTACACCCTCCTCTTCGCCGACTGCCTCCCTCGGCTCGAGGTCTCCATGTCCGTCGCCTCCTCCATGTACAATCTCGATCCCTTTGGCCACAGAGTCTACCACTCGGCCGGCGAGGGAGTCCTTCCCTAGCTCTTCCTCGTGAACTCGATCCGTGCTCGCGGGCGTTTGGGTTTGGGTCCTCCTCAAGTAGCGGCTGACCACATTCGGCATCCGCTACTTCATGCTCGCCGTCATCGTCCTCAAGGCGCGCAACCTCAGTCTGCGAGGCCGAGGACAAGTCGTACGTCGAGCGCACCGGCAGCGCCCACGGCTGGGACGCGCTCTTCTACATCTTCAGCTTCCTAAAGGGGATCTCACTGTTCACTCTCGTACTCATGATCGGGACGGGTTGGTCCTTCTCGATGTCGTTCCTCCAGGGCAAGGAGAAGAAGAAGGTGCGGATGGTGGTGATCCCCTGCAGATTGTTGCCAACACCGCTCAGGTCGCGATCGAAGAGTCCGGGCCTTACGCGAGGGATTGGATTATGTGGAAGCAGGTGTTCTCGATTGTTGGTGCTTTCTTTACATGGAGAGAGCTTGCTCTCAACATGCCTTGTAAAAGTTTAGTCCCACATCGGAAATGCACCATGAGTTATCTCAACATATATACTTGGTTGTGTTGTTGAGAGATGCACATGGGGTGGTGACCCTAAGGAGGGAACCATGTGGGTGATTTTACTAGGAGGTAAGAATAAGGCTCCAAGGATTAAGCATATTAATGCTTTTGTCATTCTCTTGGATTAATTCTATTTGGAGCTAAGCCCCAAAGGGGCTTAGCGACTCGGGCTCGGGCTCGGGCTCATGGACTCGCACCAGGCTGACTGTGCAGACTCAAGTCAGTTATGGAAAGACTAATTCAATGCGATTAATTCAGATCCATTTTTTGTGAGATTTAATTCAATCTTTCCATAAGATTTGAATTAATTTCGTTGCCATCTTTGTGGGATTTAATTCAATTTTTACATAAGATTTGAATTAATTTCGTTGCTATCTTTGTGGGATTTGAATTAATTTCGTTGCCATCTTTGTGGGATTTGATTCAATCTTTCTATAAGATTTGAATTAATTTCGTTGCCATCTTTGTGGGACTTAATTCAATCTTTCCATAAGATTTGAATTAATTTCATTGCTATCTTTGTGGGATTTAATTCAATCTTTCCATAACTGAAAAGGCGGTTAGGGTTTCCACATACGAATTTTATAAGTCAGAAAAGAGAGAGAAAGAGAGGGAGCTGCTGCCGCCATTGCAAGTCCATCCGAGGAGTCAGAACAGAGGTGACTTCGAGCGTTCCACAAGTTCTTCGAACTTGCTGGTTCCTGGAAGCAATTCGTGTGGGACGAATCTTGCTTTGAGCAACGGTGTTTTGACACCCCAGCATTTTTCTTCTTCTCATCTTTCTCTAGATTATTGTAACTCGTTCTGTCCCAATTGAAACACGTTTGCAAGGAAGAACGAGAGATCTTCTCTTCTCTATTTCCCTCCTCCATATTGTAATCGGGTTATTTGGTTTTTTGTATCATCGTAGATCTCTGTTGCATCTGTTTTACCATCTTTGATCAAGCCCCGGGAATAACATTCTCGCTCGTAGACGTGCTCTGCTGCTGTGCTTATTGGGTGCAATTTCAGGCCGGTAGTGCGCAATCCTTACTTTGTGATCGACGACGACGAGGAAGAGGCGTCCTTGATGCTCTGAAACTCAATGTTGATTTCGAATTGTGAAGCGCGACCGGAAATGAGCTTTCTTTCTGCCGGGGGAGGGAGGTCAGCTTCCTGAGCAGTTGGAAGAGGTGGGGATTAGTTTTTATTTAGCTCTTTTTTAAATAAATAAAAAAATACTATGATTGGCATACTCGATATGGTCCTTATAACAAGTATTTGCTATTGTTCATCATCATAAAACGTAGTGTCATCTAATATGAGTGAGTCATATACATCTGTAGTTATGGAATGTCGTCTGTCTAGTTCTAACTCTGCTTATTCGAAGATTCATTTCACTACCTTTGTTTTCGAAATTTTGATTTCTGCTATATTCTTGGTAGTATTTCTGTCCCTGCTCTGCTTTAAATGTTTGCGCGAAATTATCATCCATCTTTACATACAATGTGGTTAACTATTGGACCCGTCATGAAATTGTACATATTTCTATATTTTCTTAACACGATCTTGATAATATCTATGCTTCTTAAGCTTACACCCACTTCTAAATTGATATAGGCATGCAATTCTCAATTGGACCTCCGATGAAATTCAATAGGGTGTAGAGCATTGGGTTGGATATTAGATTTTCAAAGTAAGAATTGTAGTGTCAGAGTAGGTTTTGATTTGTCCAAAGTGCATCACTTTCTCCGGTGTACTCAACTTGTTTGGTTTTTGATTAGACATCTGTAGGTTTGATTCAACTTTTCTACCTTGAGCTATTTGTTGTTAGGGGTTCTTTGCTAAGAAATGATAATTAGTACTTTACTTCACATGCTATATGCTGCGAGTTGCAATGAAAGGCTCTCTCTGAGGAGAGAAGGGCATATTCGATCTTTTGCCTCTGGCTGCAAGTTATGATGCTCATAGACTGATTTAGATGATTGAAAATTTCATAACATGTGTAATTTCACAACAATGTTACAGCTTTTGTTGATATAGATAATAGGGCTCGATTTGCTCCTCATAATGCTTCATATATCACCATCATGGATAAGTGTTACTGCAAATTGTTACATACCATTGCAAATTAGAGTTGAGCTGTCCTAGTGAGCTAGAATTTTGGAAGTATTCTAGCTCCAAGTTTTACATCTATTTTGGGAGAGTGTATGCGTTGTCACACTTATTATAAATACTCGATCCTGTACTATTTTTTTGGCAATAACTGCCCATGCAACATTTTGTCTTCCTAATTTATTTATTTTTCATTTCCATTCAAACACAAACCTGAATAAACTTATGCTTGAATTCCGATATACATGACGAGTTAGAGTCACAAAAACCACCTCTCTGTATAAAGGTAAGAGTAAGACTGCAGCTTGACCCCCCTCACAGACCTGTTGGAGTGGGAGGGGTTCCCAACCTATGTGGAGAAGACCCCGGAGTGCGACGAGCGCCGTCCGATGTCGGAGAAGCTCGGGAAGTAGGCGACGGAGTTGCTGCTGCTGCTGCTGGAGCTGCTGGAAGCAGGGGATCCGAGTTCGGGCCGAACTCGGTCCCAGGCCGAGTTCTGACCGAACTCGGTCTGGCCGTTCCAGGGTTTGGCCAGTAGGTGCTGGTTGCCCCACACAGAGTTCTGGCCGAACTCTGTGTCGTCGGGGGCTGAAGCGGGATTCTGGATGAGTTTTCATCATTGGATCTAATCCAACGGTCCAGGTTGGCTGCGGGATTAGGGAGTTATATTGGGATTTTCCAACCCTAATTCATAACGCAACGCATTGGACAACACAAGTTTGAGAGAGGAAGGAGGCAAGAGTGCCATTACAACTTCGGAGAAGAAGACGGAGGATTGAAGGTCGCTATTCGAAGGAGATCGTGTTCGGGTAATCTCTACTCGTCGTTCTCGCTCTTCGTAGCCTTGTAATCATTGTTCTTATCTCTGAGTGTTGTGGGGATCCGATTTGGATCGGGAGGAGTTTGTAGAGGGTGTAATTCTTCTATTCCATTAGTGGAGGCTTCTCAGGGTTGGACTCCGATCGTCCCGTGGTTTTTTTCCGCAAGGGTTTCCACGTCAAAAATTCTCTGTGTCTGCGTGGATTGTTTTTGTGTGATTGTTTTTGGGTTCGTGCGTTGTATTGCTCGGTCCTCTCGCAGGTACTCTCCAGTTTGGGGAAAGGTTTCCGCGTTTCTTTCCCAACAGAGTGGTATCAGAGCTTTGGGTTCAAAGGGTGTCAGGAGTTGACAGAGGAACCAGAGAGGAGAGATGGACGCGAAGCCGGTGCGCATGGTGAATCTTAATGGCACAAACTATCATTATTGGCGGAGCAAGATGAAAGATTTGCTATTTGTCAAGAAGCTGCATCTACCCGTGTTTGCATCCGAGAGGCCCAGTGATAAATCCGAGGAGGACTGGACATTCGAGCACATACAGGTGTGTGGGTACATAAGGCAGTTTGTTGATGAGAACGTGTACAATCACGTTGCTAATATTGAGCACGCGAAGACGTTGTGGGATAAGCTGGAATCCTTGTATGCGAAGAAGACCGGGGTAAACAAGTTGTTCCTGATCCGAACGATGATGGGTCTGCGGTACAAGGATGGGGCGTCTATTTCGGATCACTTGAGTGAGTTCCAGGGCGTGGTTGACCAGCTATCTTCTATGGGAGTCAAGTTCGACGACGAAGTTCAGGGACTATGGCTGCTGTGTACATTGCCAGACTCGTGGGAGACCGTACGAGTATCTATGATCGCTTCTGCTCCAGAGGGCGTGGTCAGTCTGGAGTTTGCCAAGAGCGGGGTGTTGAATGAAGAGATGCGGAGACGTTCTCAGGGCACTTCATCCACATCCCACCACTCAGAGGCACTTGTTTCAGAGAGCCGCGGAAGGGGCAATAGCAGGGGTCCAGGTGGTGGCAGAGACAAGAGCAGGGAGAAGTCCAAGGGTCGTTACGAGGACTCAGAGTGTTACCATTGCGGTAAGAAGGGCCATATCAAGCGGAATTGTTTCGCTTGGAAGAGAGAGAAGAAGGGCGACAAGGGGAAGCAAGAAGAGAACACTACAGCGGCGGCCTCGGTGCATGGAGGCAATGTGATCGTCGTAGGTGATGAGGTCATTACTAACCTCGCCTGCGATGACAATTCTTGGCTGGTGGACTCAGGGGCTTCAGCACATGTATCTCACAATAGGGCACTGTTTGCCACTTACACGACAGGCGACTGTGGCGTGTTGAAGATGGGCAATGGAGATGTGTCGAAGGCGGTTGCCGTTGGAGATGTGTATTTGAGAACGAAGACGGGTGCGGTTCTTGTTCTCAAGGATGTTCGTCATGTCCCTGATATCCGTTTCAACCTGGTGTAGGTTGGAAGGTTGGATGACGAGGGATTCTTCAGTCTCTTCGGGAACAGTTCGTGGAAGCTTTCCAGAGGTTCGATGGTGATTGCCAGAGGAAGCAAAAAGTCCGGTCTCTACTATATGGAGGGGAGCGCTGAGGGGGCACAGGAGGTGAACGCAGTCAGTGATGCGTCTACCGAGTTGTGGCACAGACGGCTCGGCCATATCAGCGAGAAGGGGATGAGCTACTTGGTGAACAGAAAGGTGATTCCAGGGCTCAAGTCTACAAAGTTGGAGAAATGCACGCACTGTTTAGCTGGGAAGCAAAATAGGGTGTCTTTCCAAAGTCACCCAAGTTCGAGGAAGCCGGCGTTGCTCGAGTTGATTCACTCGGATGTCTGCGGTCCTATGAAGGTAAAATCTCTTGGTGGTGCTTCTTACTTTGTGACTTTTATTGATGACTGTTCCAGGAAGGTTTGGGTCTATGCCTTAAAGACCAAGGATCAGGTGCTGCCTACTTTCAAGGAGTTTCAGGCCTCTGTTAAAAGGAAGACGGGCAAGAAGTTGTTGTGTGTTCGGTCCGACAATGGCGGCGAATACATCGGTCCCTTTGATGCGTATTGCAGAGAGCAAGGGATACGACACCAGAAGACTCCGCCAAAGATACCTCAGCTCAATGGTGTAGCGGAGCGCATGAACAGGACACTGATGGAGAGGGTGCGGTGTTTGTTGTCAGAAGCAAACTTGCCGGGCAGTTATTGGGGTGAGGCTCTTCTCACAGCTGCTTATATTATTAATTTGTCTCCTAGTGCTCCTTTGCAGGGTGATGTGCCTGACAAAGTATGGTACGGCAAAGAGCCGTCATACAATCACCTGCGGGCGTTTGGTTGTAAAGCCTTCGTGCATGTACCGAAGGACGAGAGGACCAAACTTGAGCCGAAGACGAGGCGATGCGTCTTTGTCGGCTATGGTCGGGATGAGTTTGGCTATAGACTCTACGACCCAGTGGAAGGAAAGCTCTACAGAAGCAGGGACGTGGTGTTCGTCGAGGATCAGACCATGACCAACACTCAGGATTCCGAGACGCCTTCTGAGGTTGAGGAATTGCCTGAGTTAGAGTCATTTCGCTTCGAGCAGTTTCCAGAGGACATCGCAGAGGATCCAGTTATGGGGGAGCCGGTACATGGAGTTGCTCCCAACCTTGATCATCAGCCTACTGATGGTGGTCAGGGTGTCCCTCAGGAGGATGAGCATGCCGGAGAGGTAGTTTCTGAAGGGGCGGAGGCTGTCGGTATACAGCCAGCACCAGTGGCTCCACTGAGAAGGAGTGACAGGGATCGTCGACCATCTACGAGATACTCACCGAATGAGTATGTGCTATTGACTGACGGGGGGAGCCCGAAAGTTTCGCAGAGGCTATGGAAGACGAACACAGGCAGGAGTGGATGGTGGCTATGCAGGAGGAGATGAGTTCCTTGCACACCAATTCTACTTATGATCTGGTGCGGTTTCCAAAGGGCAAGAAGGCTTTGAAGAATCGATGGGTGTTCAGAGTGAAGCAGACGGAAGATGCTACTCGCCCTCGATACAAAGCGAGGCTGGTAGTTAAAGTCTACGGTCAGCGGAAAGGCGTGGATTATGATGAGATCTTTTCGCCTGTCGTCAAGCATTCGTCTATTCGGGTGGTGCTAGCATTAGCAGCCAGTTTCGACTTGGAGGTCGAGCAGATGGACGTGAAGACGGCATTCCTCCACGGTGATCTTGAGGAGGAGTTGTACATGGAGCAGCCAGAGGGATTCTGCGAGAAGGGCAAGTCACATTTGGTCTGCCGGTTGAGAAAGAGCTTGTATGGTCTGAAGCAGGCTCCGAGGCAGTGGTACAGGAAGTTCGAGTCGTTTATGGGGGAGCATGGTTATGCACGGACGACGTCGGATCATTGTGCATTTGTGAGGTATTTTGCCGATGATGATTTCATCATTTTGTTGCTCTATGTAGATGATATGCTATTAGTGGGTCGGAATGCCACTAGGATAGCGGAGTTGAAGCGCCAGCTGGGCGCGGCCTTCTCTATGAAGGATTTGGGCGCAGCGAAGACTATTCTTGCGATGGAGATCAGCCGAGAGAGAGAGAGTCCAAGCTGCTACACTTGTCCCAAAAGAAGTACATTCACCGGATACTTCAGCGTTTCGGGATGGACGGGTCGAAGAAAGTGAGTTCCCCCCTCGCGGCTCACTTTAAGTTCACTGAGAAGCAGTGTCCATCTACCGAGGACGAAAAGGAAGATATGGAGCGGGTTCCATATGCCTCAGCTGTGGGAAGCCTGATGTATGCTATGGTGTGTACGAGGCCAGATATTGCTCACGCAGTTGGTACGGTTAGCAGGTATCTTTCAAATCCTGGAAGGGTACATTGGAGTGCGGTCAAGTGGATTCTACGATATCTTCAGAGCACTGTTGGTTGGAGACTTTCCTTTGGTGGTGACGAGCCGAAGCTGGTTGGGTATACCGACGCTGATATGGCTGGAGATGTAGACACGAGGCGATCGACTTCGGGCTACGTGATGATGTTTGCGGGAGGAGCAGTATCGTGGTAGTCGCGGTTGCAGAATTGTGTTGCCTTGTCGACGACAGAGGCAGAGTACATTGCGGCGACGGAGGCTTGCAAGGAGCTGTTGTGGATGAAGAAGCTGTTGCAGGAAATGGGACTGAAGCAGGAGCAGTATAGTTTGCTTTGCGACAGTCAGAGTGCTATTCACCTGGTGAAGAATCAGACGTTTCATAGCCGGTCCAAGCACATCGAGACTCGGTATCATTGGATACGCGATGTGGTTGAGAAGAAGGACGCGGAGCTTGAGAAGGTGCATACAGACGACAACAGAGCTGATATGTTCACGAAGATTCTACCAAGGGGGAAGTTTGAGTACTGCAGGCAGATCGTCGGGATGACGATGTCCTCCCCATAGTTGTGAAGGGGGAGATTTGTTGGAGTGAGAGGGGTTCCCAACCTATGTGGAGAAGACCCCGGAGTGCGACGAGCGCCGTCCGATGTCGGAGAAGCTCGGGAAGTAGGCGACGGAGTTGCTGCTGCTGCTGCTGGAGCTGCTGGAAGCAGGAGATCCGAGTTCGGGTCGAACTCGGTCCCAGGCCGAGTTCTGGCCGAACTCGGTCTGGCCGTTCCAGGGTTTGGCCAGTAGGTGCTGGTTGCCCCACACAGAGTTCTGGCCGAACTCTGTGTCGTCGGGGGCTGAAGCGGATTTCTGGATGAGTTTTCATCATTGGATCTAATCCAACGGTCCAGGTTGGTTGCGGGATTAGGGAGTTATATTGAGATTTCTCAACCCTAATTCATAAGCGCAACATATCGCAAGAAACACAAGTTTGAGAGAGAAGGAGGCAAGAGTGCCATTGCAACTTCGGAGAAGAAGGCGGAGGATTGAAAATCACTATTCGAAGGAGATCGTGTTCGGGTAATCTCTACTCGTCGTTCTCGCTCTTCGTAGCCTTGTAATCATTGTTCTTATCTCTGAGTGTTGTGGGGATCCGATTTGGATCGGGAGGAGTTTGTAGAGGGTGTAATTCTTCTATTCCATTAGTGGAGGCTTCTCAGGGTTGGACTCCGATCGTTCCGTGGTTTTTTCTCGCAAGGGTTTCCACGTCAAAAATTCTCTGTGTCTGCGTGGATTGTTTTTTTGTGTGATTGTTTTTGGGTTCGTGCGTTGTATTGCTCGGTCCTCTCGCAGGTACTCTCCGGTTTGGGAAAAGGTTTCCGCGTTTCTTTTCCAACAGAGTGGTATCAGAGCTTTGGGTTCAAAGGATGTCAGGAGTTGACAGAGGAACCAGAGAGGAGAGATGGACGCGAAGCCGGTGCGCATGGTGAACCTTAATGGCACAAACTATCATTATTGGCGGAGCAAGATGAAAGATTTGCTATTTGTCAAGAAGTTGCATCTACCCGTGTTTGCATCCGAGAGGCCCAGTGTTAAATCCGAGGAGGACTGGACATTCGAGCACATACAGGTGTGTGGGTACATAAGGCAGTTTGTTGATGAGAACGTGTACAATCACGTTGCTAATATTGAGCACGCGAAGACGTTGTGGGATAAGCTGGAATCCTTGTATGCGAAGAAGACCGGGGTAAACAAGTTGTTCCTGATCCGAACGATGATGGGTCTGCGGTACAAGGATGGGGCGTCTATTTCGGATCACTTGAGTGAGTTCCAGGGCGTGGTTGACCAGCTATCTTCTATGGGAGTCAAGTTCGACGACGAAGTTCAGGGACTATGGCTGCTGTGTACATTGCCAGACTCGTGGGAGACCGTACGAGTATCTATGATCGCTTCTGCTCCAGAGAGCGTGGTCAGTCTGGAGTTTGCCAAGAGCGGGGTGTTGAATGAAGAGATGCGGAGACGTTCTCAGGGCACTTCATCCACATCCCACCACTCAGAGGCACTTGTTTCAGAGAGCCGCGGAAGGGACAAAAGCAGGGGTCCAGGTGGTGGCAGAGACAAGAGCAGGGGGAAGTCCAAGGGTCGTTACGAGGACTCAGAGTGTTACCATTGCGGTAAGAAGGGCCATATCAAGCGGAATTGTTTCGCTTGGAAGAGAGAGAAGAAGGGCGACAAAGGGAAGCAAGAAGAGAACACTACAGCGGCGGCCTCGGTGCATGGAGGCGATGTGATCGTCGTAGGTGATGAAGTCATTACTAACCTCGCCTGCGATGACAATTCTTGGCTGGTGGACTCAGGGGCTTCAGCACATGTATCTCACAATAGGGCACTGTTTGCCACTTACACGACAGGCGACTGTGGCGTGTTGAAGATGGGCAATGGATATGTGTCGAAGGCGGTTGCCGTTGGAGATGTGCATTTGAGAACGAAGACGGGTGCGGTTCTTGTTCTCAAGGATGTTCGTCATGTCCCTGTATCCGTTTCAACCTGGTATCGGTTGGAAGGTTGGATGACGAGGGATTCTTCAGTCTCTTCGGGAACAGTTCGTGGAAGCTTTCCAGAGGTTCGATGGTGATTGCCAGAGGAAGCAAGAAGTCCGGTCTCTACTATATGGAGGGGAGCGCTGAGGGGGCACAGGAGGTGAACGCAGTCAGTGATGCGTCTACCGAGTTGTGGCACAGACGGCTCGGCCATATCAGCGAGAAGGGGATGAGCTACTTGGTGAACAGGAAGGTGATTCCAGGGCTCAAGTCTACAAAGTTGGAGAAATGCACGCACTGTTTAGCTGGGAAGCAAAATAGGGTGTCTTTCCAAAGTCATCCACGTTCAAGGAAGCCGGCGTTGCTCGAGTTGATTCACTCGGATGTCTGCGGTCCTATGAAGGTAAAATCTCTTGGTGGTGCTTCTTACTTTGTGACTTTTATTGATGACTGTTCCAGGAAGGTTTGGGTCTATGCCTTAAAGACCAAGGATCAGGTGCTGCCTACTTTCAAGGAGTTTCAGGCCTCTGTTGAAAGGGAGACGGGCAAGAAGTTGTTGTGTGTTCGGTCCGACAATGGCGGCGAATACATCGGTCCCTTTGATGCGTATTGCAGAGAGCAAGGGATACGACACTAGAAGACTCCGCCAAAGACACCTCAGCTCAATGGTGTAGCGGAGCGCATGAACAGGACACTGATGGAGAGGGTGCGGTGTTTGCTGTCAGAAGCAAACTTGCCGGGCAGTTATTGGGGTGAGGCTCTTCTCACAGCTGCTTATATTATTAATTTGTCTCCTAGTGCTCCTTTGCAGGGTGATGTACCTGACAAAGTATGGTACGGCAAAGAGCCGTCATACAATCACCTGCGGGCGTTTGGTTGTAAAGCCTTCGTGCATGTACCGAAGGACGAGAGGACCAAACTTGAGCCGAAGACGAGGCGATGCGTCTTTGTCGGCTATGGTCGGGATGAGTTTGGCTATAGACTCTACGACCCAGTAGAAGGAAAGCTCTACAGAAGCAGGGACGTGGTGTTCGTCGAGGATCAGACCATGACCAACACTCAGGATTCCGAGACGCCTTCTGAGGCTGAGGAATTGCCTGAGTTAGAGTCATTTCGCTTCGAGCAGTTTCCAGAGGACATCGCAGAGGATCCAGTTATGGGGGAGCCGGTACATGGAGTTGCTCCCAACCTTGATCATCAGCCTGCTGATGGTGGTCAGGGTGTCCCTCAGGAGGATGAGCATGCCGGAGAGGTAGTTCCTGAAGGGGCGGAGGCTGTCGGTATACAGCCAGCACCAGTGGCTCCACTGAGAAGGAGTGACAGGGATCGTCGACCATCTACGAGATACTCACCGGATGAGTATGTGCTATTGACTGACGGGGGGGAGCCCGAAAGTTTCGCAGAGGCTATGGAAGACGAACACAGGCAGGAGTGGATGGTGGCTATGCAGGAGGAGATGAGTTCCTTGCACACCAATTCCACTTATGATCTGGTGCGGTTGCCAAAGGGCAAGAAGGCTTTGAAGAATCGATGGGTGTTCAGAGTGAAGCAGACGAAAGATGCTACTCGCCCTCGATACAAAGCGAGGCTGGTAGTCAAAGGCTACGGTCAGCGGAAAGGCGTGGATTATGATGAGATCTTTTCGCCTGTCGTCAAGCATTCGTCTATTCGGTGGTGCTAGCATTAGCAGCCAGTTTCGACTTGGAGGTCGAGCAGATGGACGTGAAGACGGCATTCCTCCACGGTGATCTTGAGGAGGAGTTGTACATGGAGCAGCCAGAGGGATTCTGCGAGAAGGGCAAGTCACATTTGGTCTGTCGGTTGAGGAAGAGCTTGTATGGTCTGAAGCAGGCTCCGAGGCAGTGGTACAGGAAGTTCGAGTCGTTTATGGGGGAGCACGGTTATGCACGGACGACGTCGGATCATTGTGCATTTGTGAGGTATTTTGCCGATGAAGATTTCATCATTTTGTTGTTCTATGTTGATGATATGCTATTAGTGGGTCGGAATGCCACTAGGATAGCGGAGTTGAAGCGCCAACTGGGCGCGGCCTTCTCTATGAAGGATTTGGGCGCAGCGAAGACTATTCTTGGGATGGAGATCAGCCGAGAGAGAGAGTCCAAGCTGCTACACTTGTCCCAAAAGAAGTACATTCACCGGGTACTTCAGCGTTTCGGGATAGACGGGTCGAAGAAAGTGAGTTCCCCCCTCGCGGCTCACTTTAAGCTCACTGAGGAACAGTGTCCATCTACCGAGGACGAAAAGGAAGACATGGAGCGGGTTCCATATGCCTCAGCTGTGGGAAGCCTGATGTATGCTATGGTGTGTACGAGGCCAGATATTGCTCATACAGTTGGTACGGTTAGCAGGTATCTTTCAAATCCTGGAAGGGTACATTGGAGTGCGGTCAAGTGGATTCTACGTTATCTTCAGGGCACTGCTGGTTGGAGACTTTCCTTTGGTGGTGACGAGCCGAAGCTGGTTGGGTATACCGACGCTGATATGGCTGGAGATGTAGACACGAGGCGATCGACTTCAGGCTACGTGATGATGTTTGCGGGAGGAGCGGTGTCGTGGCAGTCGCGGTTGCAGAAGTGTGTTGTCTTGTCGACGACAGAGGCAGAGTACATTGCGGCGACGGAGGCTTACAAGGAGCTGTTGTGGATGAAGAAGCTGTTGCAGGAAATGGGACTGAAGCAGGAGCAGTATACTTTGCTTTGCGACAGTCAGAGTGCTATTCACCTTGTGAAGAATCAGACGTTTCATAGCCGGTCCAAGCACATCGAGACTCGGTATCATTGGATACGCGATGTGGTTGAGAAGAAGGACGCGGAGCTTGAGAAGGTGCATACAGATGACAACGGAGCTGATATGTTCACGAAGATTCTACCAAGGGGGAAGTTTGAGTACTGCAGGCAGGTCGTCGGGATGACGACATCCTCCCCATAGTTGTGAAGGGGGAGATTTGTTGGAGTGGGTGGGGTTCCCAACCTATGTGGAGAAGACCCTGGAGTGCGACGAGCGCCGTCCGATGTCGGAGAAGCTCGGGAAGTAGGCGACGGAGTTGCTGCTGCTGCTGCTGGAGCTGCTGGAAGCAGGGGATCCGAGTTCGGGCCGAACTCGGTCCCAGGCCGAGTTCTGGCCGAACTCGGATCCCCTGCTTCCAGCAGCTCCAGCAGCAGCAGCAGCAACTCCGTCGCCTACTTCCCGAGCTTCTCCGACATCGGACGGCGCTCGTCGCACTCCGGGGTCTTCTCCACATCGGATCCCCTGCTTCCAGCAGCTCCAGCAGCAGCAGCAGCAACTCCGTCGCCTACTTCCCGAGCTTCTCTGACATCGGACGGCGCTCGTCGAACTCGGTCCCAGGCCGAGTTCTGGCTGAACTCGGTCTGGCCGTTCCAGGGTTTGGCCAGTAGGTGCTGGTTGCCCCACACAGAGTTCTGGCCGAACTCTGTGTCGTCGGGGGCTGAAGCGGGATTCTGGATGAGTTTTCATCATTGGATCTAATCCAACGGTCCAGGTTGGCTGCGGGATTAGGGAGTTATATTGGGATTTCCCAACCCTAATTCATAACGCAACGCATTGGACAACACAAGTTTGAGAGAGGAAGGAGGCAAGAGTGCCATTACAACTTCGGAGAAGAAGACGGAGGATTGAAGGTCGCTATTCGAAGGAGATCGTGTTCGGGTAATCTCTACTCGTCGTTCTCGCTCTTCGTAGCCTTGTAATCATTGTTCTTATCTCTGAGTGTTGTGGGGATCCGATTTGGATCGGGAGGAGTTTGTAGAGGGTGTAATTCTTCTATTCCATTAGTGGAGGCTTCTCAGGGTTGGACTCCGATCGTCCCGTGGTTTTTTCCCGCAAGGGTTTCCACGTCAAAAATTCTCTGTGTCTGCGTGGATTGTTTTTGTGTGATTGTTTTTGGGTTCGTGCGTTGTATTGCTCGGTCCTCTCGCAGGTACTCTCCGGTTTGGGGAAAGGTTTCCGCGTTTCTTTCCCAACAGAGTGGTATCAGAGCTTTGGGTTCAAAGGGTGTCAGGAGTTCACAGAGGAACCAGAGAGGAGAGATGGACGCGAAGCCGGTGCGCATGGTGAACCTTAATGGCACAAACTATCATTATTGGCGGAGCAAGATGAAAGATTTGCTATTTGTCAAGAAGCTGCATCTACCCGTGTTTGCATCCGAGAGGCCCAGTGATAAATCCGAGGAGGACTGGACATTCGAGCACATACAGGTGTGTGGGTACATAAGGCAGTTTGTTGATGAGAACGTGTACAATCACGTTGCCAATATTGAGCACGCGGAAGACGTTGTGGGATAAGCTGGAATCCTTGTATGCGAAGAAGACCGGGGTAAACAAGTTGTTCCTGATCCGAACGATGATGGGTCTGCGGTACAAGGATGGGGCGTCTATTTCGGATCACTTGAGTGAGTTCCAGGGCGTGGTTGACCAGCTATCTTCTATGGGAGTCAAGTTCGACGACGAAGTTCAGGGACTATGGCTGTTGTGTACATTGCCAGACTCGTGGGAGACCGTACGAGTATCTATGATCGCTTCTGCTCCAGAGGGCGTGGTCAGTCTGGAGTTTGCCAAGAGCGGGGTGTTGAATGAAGAGATGCGGAGACGTTCTCAGGGCACTTCATCCACATTCCACCACTCAGAGGCACTTGTTTCAGAGAGCCGCGGAAGGGGCAAAAGCAGGGGTCCAGGTGGTGGCAGAGACAAGAGCAGGGGGAAGTCCAAGGGTCGTTACGAGGACTCAGAGTGTTACCATTGAGGTAAGAAGGGCCATATCAAGCGGAATTGTTTTGCTTGGAAGAGAGAGAAGAAGGGCGACAAGGGGAAGCAAGAAGAGAACACTACAGCGGCGACCTCGGTGCATGGAGGCGATGTGATCGTCGTAGGTGATGAGGTCATTACTAACCTCGCCTGCGATGACAATTTTTGGCTGGTGGACTCAGGGGCTTCAGCACATGTATCTCACAATAGGGCACTGTTTGCCACTTACACGACAGGCGACTGTGGCGTGTTGAAAATGGGCAATGGAGATATGTCGAAGGCGGTTGCCGTTGGAGATGTGCATTTGAGAACGAAGACGGGTGCGGTTCTTGTTCTCAAGGATGTTCGTCATGTCCCTGATATCCGTTTCAACCTGGTGTCGGTTGAAAGGTTGGATGACGAGGGATTCTTCAGTCTCTTCGGGAACAGTTCGTGGAAGCTTTCCAGAGGTTCGATGGTGATTGCCAGAGGAAGCAAGAAGTCCGGTCTCTACTATATGGAGGGGAGCGCTGAGGGGGCACAGGAGGTGAACGCAGTCAGTGATGCGTCTACCGAGTTGTGGCACAGACGGCTCGGCCATATCAGCGAGAAGGGGATGAGCTACTTGGTGAACAGGAAGGTGATTCCAGGGCTCAAGTCTACAAAGTTGGAGAAATGCACGCACTGTTTAGCTGGGAAGCAAAATAGGGTGTCTTTCCAAAGTCACCCAAGTTCGAGGAAGCCGACGTTGCTCGAGTTGATTCACTCGGATGTCTGCGGTCCTATGAAGGTAAAATCTCTTGGTGGTGCTTCTTACTTTGTGACTTTTATTGATGACTGTTCCAGGAAGGTTTGGGTCTATGCCTTAAAGACCAAGGATCAGGTGCTGCCTACTTTCAAGGAGTTTCAGGCCTCTGTTTAAAGGGAGACGGGCAAGAAGTTGTTGTGTGTTCGGTCCGACAATGGCGGCGAATACATCGGTCCCTTTGATGCGTATTGCAGAGAGCAAGGGATACGACACCAGAAGACTCCGCCAAAGACACCTCAGCTTAATGGTGTAGCGGAGCGCATGAACAGGACACTGATGGAGAGGGTGCGGTGTTTGCTGTCATAAGCAAACTTGCCGGGCAGTTATTGGGGTGAGGCTCTTCTCACAGCTGCTTATATTATTAATTTGTCTTCTAGTGCTCCTTTGCAGGGTGATGTGCCTGACAAAGTATGGTACGGCAAAGAGCCGTCATACAATCACCTGCGGGCGTTTGGGTTGTAAAGCCTTCGTGCATGTACCGAAGGACGAGAGGACCAAACTTGAGCCGAAGACGAGGCGATGCGTCTTTGTCGGCTATGGTCGGGATGAGTTTGGCTATAGACTCTACGACCCAGTGGAAGGAAAGCTCTACAGAAGCAGGGACGTGGTGTTCGTCGAGGATCAGACCATGACCAACACTCAGGATTCCGAGACGCCTTCTGAGGCTGTGGAATTGCCTGAGTTAGAGTCATTTCGCTTCGAGCAGTTTCCAGAGGACATCGCAGAGGATCCAGTTATGGGGGAGCCGGTACATGGAGTTGCTCCCAACCTTGATCATCAGCCTGCTGATGGTGGTCAGGGTGTCCCTCAGGAGGATGAGCATGCCGGAGAGGTAGTTCCTGAAGGGGCGGAGGCTGTCGGTATACAGCCAGCACCAGTGGCTCCACTGAGAAGGAGTGACAGGGATCGTCGACCATCTACGAGATACTCACCGGATGAGTATGTGCTATTGACTGACGGGGGGGAGCCCGAAAGTTTCGCAGAGGCTATGGAAGACGAACACAGGCAGGAGTGGATGGTGGCTATGCAGGAGGAGATGAGTTCCTTGCACACCAATTCCACTTATGATCTGGTGCGGTTGCCAAAGGACAAGAAGGCTTTGAAGAATCGATGGATGTTCAGAGTGAAGCAGACGAAGATGCTACTTGCCCTCGATACAAAGCGAGGCTGGTAGTTAAAGGCTACGGTCAGCGGAAAGGCGTGGATTATGATGAGATCTTTTCGCCTGTCGTCAAGCATTCGTCTATTCGGGTGGTGCTAGCATTAGCAGCCAGTTTCGACTTGGAGGTCGAGCAGATGGACGTGAAGACGGCATTCCTCCACGGTGATCTTGAGGAGGAGTTATACATGGAGCAGCCAGAAGGATTCTACGAGAAGGGCAAGTCACATTTGGTCTGCCGGTTGAGGAAGAGCTTGTATGGTCTGAAGCAGGTTTCGAGGCAGTGGTACAGGAAGTTCGAGTCGTTTATGGGGGAGCACGGTTATGCACGGACGACGTCGGATCATTGTGCATTTGTGAGGTATTTTGCCGATGAAGATTTCATCATTTGTTGTTCTATGTTGATGATATGCTATTAGTGGGTCGGAATGCCACTAGGATAGCGGAGTTGAAGCGCCAACTGGGCGCGGCCTTCTCTATGAATTTGGGCGCAGCGAAGACTATTCTTGGGATGGAGATCAGCCGAGAGAGAGAGTCCAAGCTGCTACACTTGTCCCAAAAGAGTACATTCACCGGGTACTTCAGCGTTTCGGGATGGACGGGTCGAAGAAAGTGAGTTCCCCCCTCGCGGCTCACTTTAAGCTCACTGAGGAACAGTGTCCATCTACCGAGGACGAAAAGGAAGACATGGAGCGGGTTCCATATGCCTCAGCTGTGGGAAGCCTGATGTATGCTATGGTGTGTACGAGGCAGATATTGCTCATACAGTTGGTACGGTTAGCAGGTATCTTTCAAATCCTGGAAGGGTACATTGGAGTGCGGTCAAGTGGATTCTACGTTATCTTCAGGGCACTGCTGGTTGGAGACTTTCCTTTGGTGGTGACGAGCCGAAGCTGGTTGGGTATACCGACGCTGATATGGCTGGAGATGTAGACACGAGGCGATCGACTTCAGGCTACGTGATGATGTTTGCGGGGAGCGGTGTCGTGGCAGTCGCGGTTGCAGAAGTGTGTTGTCTTGTCGACGACAGAGGCAGAGTACATTGCGGCGACGGAGGCTTACAAGGAGCTGTTGTGTATGATGAAGCTATTGCAGGAAATGGGACTGAAGCAGGAGCAGTATACTTTGCTTTGCGACAGTCAGAGTGCTATCCACCTTGTGAAGAATCAGACGTTTCATAGCCGGTCCAAGCACATCGAGACCCGGTATCATTGGATACGGGATGTGGTTGAGAAGAAGGACGCGGAGCTTGAGAAGGTGCATACAGATGACAACGGAGCTGATATGTTCACGAAGATTCTACCAAAGGGGAAGTTTGAGTACTGCAGGCAGGTCGTCGGGATGACGACATCCTCCCCATAGTTGTGAAGGGGGAGATTTGTTGGAGTGGGAGGGGTTCCCAACCTATGTGGAGAAGACCCCGGAGTGCGACGAGCGCCGTCCGATGTCGGAGAAGCTCGGGAAGTAGGCGACGGAGTTGCTGCTGCTGCTGCTGGAGCTGCTGGAAGCAGGGGATCCGAGTTCGGGCCGAACTCGGTCCCAGGCCGAGTTCTGGCCGAACTCGGTCTGGCCGTTCCAGGGTTTGGCCAGTAGGTGCTGGTTGCCCCACACAGAGTTCTGGCCGAACTCTGTGTACGTACATCATTACATGATGATTGTTTTTGTGTGATTGTTTTTCGGTTCGTGCGTTGTATTGCTCGGTCCTCTCGCAGGTACTCTCCGGTTTGGGGAAAGGTTTCCGCGTTTCTTTCCCAACAAGACCTTGCATTATAAATATTAGTTAATCCAAATTTGTGTCTGGATGGAAAGAAGAATACATATGAAGATTGAATAAATGGTTCATTGTAGATATTCTTCAAGAAGTTGGTGCATTAGTGGTCATTTTCAATTATATGACAGTTCATGCCTCACTCCTAGGAAAAAAAATTGGAATTCTTGTCCATTATTGTATTTCCAACTAAGATAATGAAAAAGGTGCTTAATATGGCTTGACCACAGAAGTGGCATAGATTTATTTTGTTGTCGCAGATATGAGTTTGACTAGAATAAGCACTATTCTGGTACTTATTTGCAACTTATCCCGTTTTCAAAGGTCACCTAAAGACACATTACCTCAGAGAGAAACTATAACAAACTTACGTACATCATTACCTGATGATTGATTAGTATAGAAAGGAAGTGCGGGAATTGATAAGCTGAAGAGGTAGACACAACACTCTCTTGAATCTGCTTTGTCATAAGCAAATGGTAGTCACATTTGATTTTTTAAACCTATAAATATACTAAAATACTCTTTTAGAGTCCATCTTCTTTATCTGAAAAAAATGCCATATTTTTTCCTCTTTTCCTTTTTCCCTGTGCATCATCCTCTCTATGTCCTAATTCATCTTTTGGTCAAAGTGCCCTCAAAGTGGCCATCTATCCCAGAGTTGGATATTCATATTTAACCCTGACTAAGATAGATTTGTTTCCCTGCCTAACCCTTAAAATGCATTTGAAACTTAGCTGTCATACCAATCCTTAAACCTGGGAATATTGTAGTGTGTTCGTGTATACATGTCGAGTAAAACACAAACACTCCAAATTACACTAGGAAGAACCAGAATCGATGCCATTTTGTGTCAACATTTCCTAGTGTTGTATCGTGTGAGACAACATTAAACTTATACCGACGAACGTCAGGCCAACTCTAGCTATTATCGGCATGTTGACTCATTTTTTTTATGAAGTCTCTAACAGGAGTCTGGATATAACTATGAATCTCTGTGGTGAAATTGTTCTCGAGTTTGGTACTCCTGCAGCTGTTTGTTTTGGATATGGAAAGGTGCATCTGATGCAGGAGAATCATGGTCTCACTTAAAACCTCTTCTCAATTCTTAGCATGACATTGCAGAAAAAGAGTGAATCAATGTAGGGTCAAGCTTTGTCTTTATAAAATCTGCTCAGCCTTGCATTTGTGTTTAATGCAAGTACATGGGTGCTAGTCATTTATTTGGTTTAGATAGCATTTTACGTTGCCTAATCAATAAGCCTAACTGGTTGGACTTTTTATTATTTATGCATGTTTTGTTTCTGATGTTTAGGAAGACAAACCTTCTCATATGATCTGCTCTCTTAACTCCTGAATGCCTCAGAATTCTCTTTTCTTTAGCATGACATGCATAGATGTGTAGGCAATCACATTATATGTACATAAATATATACTCTAGCATAAATGCAAATGTTGAATAATCATCAGCTTTATTCATGGTTAGTTATAAGTTGCCAACATTTGTGGATGAAACATATTTCACATGAGTTAAACTTGGGAACGATTTGCCCATATGTAGAACAGACCCAAATACACAACAACAACTGAGAAAGAGAGTTTTTACTTCTGGAGCAACAAGGAAGCTACTAATTCATTCAACAGCTTACTTCAAAGTTACAAGGAAGTACAACTTATATTGAGGTTGTGCTGGAATAGGAAGAGGCTAGAACAGAACAGAGGCTCAGAAGCCAAAGAGTCAAAAAAACTAGAAGTCTCTACCTAAAGTCTTCTAGAGACTAAAACCAAATACAAAACTAATTATATTATAGTGGTCATAATAAGCTTGGTTTATTTTCTAACAGCCTCCCTTAAACCAAGCTCTTCAAAGTTCACCATCCCCATCAGTTCCTTCAGTTTGAAGAAAGCAACAGCCTTGAGAGGCTTTGTGAATATGTCTGCAACTTGATCTCCCGAAGAACAATGCACAACTCTAACTTCTTTGTGCTTTACTAAATCACGAATATAGTGGTGCTTGGCATGGATATGCTTTGTCCTCCCATAAAAAACCGGATTCTTTGATAATGAAATGGCTGATTTGTTATCACAGAAAATTGTTGTAGGAATTTTCTGTTCATGGTGCAACTCTCCAAGAATTCGACGCAACCAGATTGCATGAGTTGCACATCTATTTGCTGCAACATACTCTGCTTCAGCCGATGAAAGAGCCACAACTTGTGCTTCTTTGATGACCAACAAATAGCTCCAGAACCAATATGAAAGGCATAACCTGAAGTACTCTTTGCATTTTCATCTCCAGCCCAATCGCTATCCGTATATCCAACAAGTTCATTTGGACAATGAGTTGCATAAAAGATCCCATCGCTTTGAGTGCCTTTGACATATCTCAATATCCTCTTTGCTGCTTGCATATGTGACTGACGAGGAGCTTCCATAAATCTACTTATCAACCCAACACCAAATGTGATATCAGGTCTAGTAGCGGTCAAATAACGTAGACTCCCAACAAGCTGCTTGTAATGAGTTGGATCAACCAACTCTCCACTGCCATCTTTTATCAATTTCAGTCTTTCTTCAACAGGGGTTAAGATTGGCTTGCATGAATCCATCTTGAAACGCTTGAGAATGTCTCCAGCATACTTCCTTTGTGAGATAAAAGTTCCATGCTCGCTTTGCATTACTTCAATGCCAAGAAAATAAGACATAAGCCCCATATCAGTCATCTCAAATTGAGATGCCAAAGCCTCCCTTATTTCTTCAACTAACTTTGAGTTATTGCCTGTGATAATAAGATCGTCCACATACAAACAGACTATAACAACATCACCCTGCACATTAGTTTTAACATATAAATGTGTTCATATGGACACCTTTTAAATTCATTTTCCACAAAGTATGAATCAATCCGGTGTACCAGGCCCTTGGAGCTTGTTTAAGGCCATACAAAGCCTTTTTTAGCTTATAAACCTTCTCCGAGTCACCTTCTTTCACATAGCCAGGTGGTTGCTCAAGATAAACCTCCTCCTCAAGGTGCCATTTAAAAATGCAGACTTGACATCCATTTGAAATATTTTCCAACAATTATGAGCAGCAAGAGATATTATCATTCTAATAGTATCAAGCCTAGCAACAGGAGCAAAAACTTCAAGATAGTCAATACCTGGTTTTTGCTTGTACCCTTTGGCTACCAATCTTGCTTTGAAGCGATCCACCTCTCCATTCGGCTTGTACTTTGTCTTGTACACCCATTTAACTCCAATGGCTGTCTTTCCCTTCGGAAGTGAAGTGAGCTCCCATGTGTCATTCTTTTCAATAGCATGAATTTCTTCATCCATTGCCTTTATCCAATGTTGATGATGGCATGCCTCACTAAAAGAAAGGGTCACAATCAGCATACAAGGCAAAATTGACAATTGCTTCATCTGTCAAATTATTTTCTCTCCCAACTCATAGTCTTGCAAATAAGGTGGCAAACGACGATCACGTTGGGGCCTTCCTGATCCAACTCCTTGCGAAAAATCAACTTCTGGAAGTTGGTTTGCTGGAGTCTGAATTTCTGCACCCTCCACAGTTTCATTATTAGCTGAGTCTTCCTCGAATGGAATAAACACTGATGATCTGCTCTCCTTGTTTTCCTTTGAAGACCAGTCCCAAGAACTCTGCTCATCAAAAATGACATCTCGACTGACTATCACTTTTTTTGTCTTTGGATTATAAAGCTTGTACCCCTTTGTCACCATACTATAGCCAACAAAAATGCACTTTTCAGCTTTATCATCAAGCTTCTTCCTTATGTGATCTGGAACATGAGCAAATGCGATGCATCCGAACACCCGCATATGATGAATGTTGGGCTTTTGACCACTCCACATTTCATAAGGAGTGTTCCCATCAATGCTCCTACTTGGAGACCTGTTCAATGTATACGGCACACAACACAGCTTCTGCCCAGAACTCCTTAGGCAAATTTTTATATTTCAACATGCATCTAACCATATCCATAATGGTTCTATTTTTCCTCTCCGCTACTCCGTTCTGTTGGGGTGTATACCTCGCTGTCAACTGGTGCTTAATGCCATGTTTCTTCAAGAACTCATCACAAACAATATATTCTTGGCCCCGATCAGTTCTTAACACTTTAATCTTCTCCCACTTTGTTTTTCAACATAGACATGAAGGTTTTAAAAGAATCACAGGCCTCTGATTTATTTTTCAAAATATAAACCCAAGTCTTCCGAGTAAAATCATCAATGAAAGTAACAAAATACTTTCCACCACCATGTGAAGGAACCTCGACCGAGCACAAGTCAGAGTGTATAATTTCCAGGGGCATTTGGGCTCTCAAAGCCTTCCCTTTCGGAAAGGTATCTCTGTGTTTTTTTCCAAGAACACAAGTCTCACAAACTTGGTCTGGAACATGAATAGAAGGCAATCCAGAAACTAATTTTTTTCTAGCAAGCACATTCAAACTATTGAAATTCAAATGCCCAAAACGCATATGCCACAACCAATTATCACCATTTGTCACAGAACTAAAGCAAGGTAATTTTTCATACTGCATATATAATGGAAATAAGCGATTTGGAGCCATGGTTACCTTTGCTATTAGTCGTTGTTCGGCATCTTTGATGGTGAAAACTCCTTTGAATATTTGCAAGTCATACCCTTTCTCTGATAATTGCCCCACACTCAACAGATTATGACTAAGCCCAGGCACATAATAGACATCAGAAATGGTGTTGCACATTTCATTCTTCATCTGGATAGCAACCTTGCCTTTCCTTTAACTGGCATCTTTGCAGCATTCCCAAAGGTGATCTCTGACTGTATTGACTCATTAAGTTCAACGAACAACTCCTTGTGACCGCACATATGGTTGCTGCAACCCGTATCCAAATACCATGTGACCTTTTCACCATTACTTACAGCATTGAAAGCCATCAACAAAGTCTCTTCATTGTCATTGTTGTTCTCTGCAAACTTCGCCCGAAATTCCTTGTTCTCTGCCCTTCTCACACTGCACTCTGCTTGTAGTGACCATATCCATGGCAATTGAAGCACTGCACATTTGATCTATCACGTCCTTGATTCCAATGAAAGCCTCTTCCTCTTCCTCTTCTTGCTCCAAATCTGCTATATGAACCTCTCTTGTAATTACTTGTATTCTGATTTCCCTGTGCTGAACTTGAGTCACCACGAGATGACCAATTTTTGTCTTTTTTGAAGCTCAGCTGGGTCTGCAACGCTTCTTCAATCACCATCTCTGACTTTTCATTGAGCCTTTGTTCATAGGCCTGCAACGAACTCATCAAATCATCCACCGTCATAACATTAAGGTCTTGTGACTCCTCAATGGCTGTGACCTTGCCTTCAAACCTCTCTGTCAAGGTTCGAAGAATCTTCTCCACAATCTGGAGGTCTTTGATAACCTCCCCATTGGCTTTCATCTGATTGACGATAGCCAAGGTTCGTGCAAAATACTCAGAGATGCTTTCCTTTTTCTCCATTTGAAGAAGCTCGAATTGTCGCCGTAGAGTCTGCAACCGCACCTTCTTTACTTTGTCACGCCCAACATAGCTGTTGATCAAACAATCCCATGCCTCCTTCGATGTAGTAACATGGGCGATCTTCTCATAGACTTCCGAATCGATTGCTCCATAAATATACATGAGGGCTCTGCTATCTTTCTTCCGATTTCGAACTAATTCTTCTCTCAGGTTCTGTGTGAGATTAGCTTGATCACCTGGGTCTGCAAATCCATTGATCACCACCTCTGTATACTCCATGATCTTGAAGAAAAGCTCCATCTGTGATCTCCAATGTTGGAAGTTTCCTTTTCCATCAAATTTACCAACTGGGCATTGAGGGAAATCATTTATGTTTCGATTCGCCATGGCTGATCAGCTCTGCTACACCTGCTCTGATACCAAATGTAGAACAGACCCAAATACACAACAACAACTGAGAAAGAGAGTTTTTACTTCTGGAGCAACAAGGAAGCTACTAATTCATTCAACAGCTTACTTCAAAGTTACAAGGAAGTACAACTTATATTGAGGTTGTGCTGGAATAGGAAGAGGCTAGAACAGAACAGAGGCTCAGAAGCCAAAGAGTAAAAAAACTAGAAGTCTCTACCTAAAGTCTTCTAGAGACTAAAACCAAATACAAAACTAATTATATTATATAGTGGTCATAATAAGCTTGGTTTATTTTCTAACACCATATAACAAGGAAAAGGGCTGAACACATTCCAAGTATGCATGGCAGGAGTTTTAGTCAGGTAGCATCTTAACAGGATGATAGGATTTAAGGAGTTCTCCGTAGTCAAAGGTTGCTACTCTAAGTTCTCTTAATCCTTTAATTTCTTTCCGTTCTTACTGTTTCAAATTTTGATGAACAAGGATATTTCCAATTTCGTTGTAATGAAATATTGAAACTCCATGACATAATGTTCCTACTTCCTAGGCACCTGCAGCCAATCTTTTTAGATATACGAAGGAGCCCATCAATTAGGGGTTTTGAGAATGAAGGATTTTTGACAAACTGAAATGTGCCTTGACAAAGTTGGTATGTTATAGGTTTATGTAAATGATGACAATCATATGAACAAAATAATATATAGGTGGGAATTGTAGCCTTCCCTTTGAACTTTTTTTGCCTTGTGTGGTCACTGTGGTGATACTATCTTGACTGATTTTTGTTAATAAAAGCTTGTTGTGCTGGGAACTTTCTTTTGGGCACATATTTAATCTTTTCTCTTTACTGAAGGGCTTTAAAGTAGACTTCACGTTCTAATGCACACATTATACTATTTCTTTGCGTTATTTAGTCGATTAATTATGTCAATATTTAATCAGGGATAGATAACTGGAACCAACTATCTCATTGATATCTTCAGTTTGTTTCTTAGTTGGAGTTTTCTTGAGTATAGTATTCACATGGTGTTTTCTTATTTGAAATCATAGTTTGCATATGAGGATACGATACGGCCGATGCGATACGGTTTGGCATGTCCCGATCCAATACTGATGGCTACCTATATCAACGCTGAGGATCTCTTTTCCTGGCAGAGAATTGACTGAGAAAATTGACGAAAAAAACAATCAGCAAGGGAGGTTGTAAAAAGTTAAAAACATAGTAAGGTTGTAAAAACATGTAAATGAAGAAAACTTATTTATCGCAGCTAAACCACTCAACAAGGTGACTATTATTTCATTCAATTTCAAACTATAGTTTGCAGTATCGACCGATACTGATACGATATCGATATGGTTTGGCATGTTCCGAGCCGAACGCTATCGATACTGACCAATAATGACACTAGAGGGTCAAAAAAAATTGAACGGGAAAAGAAACAATCAACAAGGGAGGGTGTAAAAGAAGTAAAGTTTAAAAGCATGTAAATAAAGAAAATTTATTTATCGCGAGCAGGCCAATAAATAATAGTGACTATTATTTCATTCAATTTCAATACTATTAAGAAACAATACAACATACTTAAAATTATGCCTAAATGTATACAAAATACTTAAATTATACCAAAAATCCGATACTCCGATCCGATAATGGCAATCCCTATACTCATAGGAAGGTTCCGATACCAATATTGGAAACCTTGATAAACATAAACTTAGCTATCCAAGTAACTTTGAAGGAAAGTCAATTTAGATGTTCTTGGCCAACCAAATGATAAACGTAGAGACTTAAACTCGGTACTAATGCTATCATTGATGTAACAATGAACTGGACTCATATCCAACTCATGTACACTTTTGTGGTTCTTATCCAACTCAAATACGTTTTTGAGGTTCTTATCCGACAGAGAAATTGTTCATTGATTGCATGAGCTTAAACTGCATACCAAAAAGTAGGTCTATCTACCAGCCAACTGACCACCTAGGTTTTATGGTATGACCCTCTTATGCTAATAGCTATCATGTCTAGAAAGTTGCACCAAAGTAGAGGATGGCAGTCATAAAACTTGTCAAATTCCTTAGGAACTTTTTTATGCTTCGACCCTAGTCTGATGAGAAAGGCTTGGATGATGATCATGATCATCTGACAATGAACTAAACTCATATCCGAACTCACATACATTTTTGAGGTTCTTATCTGAATTGTATTCTATTGTGCTCCATATCGGCTTCATTTTGATAGACTTGCATAAGGCTTGGATGATGCCAATGACGATATCCGAACTATATCCAAGCAGTTGGATCCAGGTCAAGTTGTAAAACTGGTAATAAGATCAGATGGGAGCAAATGCCTAAAACATGAGATCCAAACCTATTTAGAATTGGCAAAATCAAGAATAGTTGTAGAAAATAATAGTTAGATGATTTT